>CAUYPK010123509.1:0-15005 GCA_963574355.1 Loris lydekkerianus | reverse complement strand
AAAACTTTTAGAAGTGATCAAGGAATACAGCAATGTCTCAGGCTACAAAATCAACACCCATAAATCTGTAGCCTTTATATATACCAACAACAACCAAGCTGAAAAAACAGTCAAGGACTCTATTCCTTTCACAGTAGTGCCATTTTTTTCTTTTATGTTTTCTTTTTCTGTTGTCCTCTTTGTCTCTTTCCCTCTTTAACTGTTTTCTTTTATTGTTTCCAGGTAATTATGTTTCATAGTTTCTAATGTAAGACTCCCTGGCATCTTGAATAATCTATGTCTGTGATAAGACTTTGCACCTGGCTGGGTGTGGTGGCTCACTCCTGTAATCCTAGCACTCTGAGAGACTGAGGGGAGAAAATTGATTGAGCCCAGAAACTTGAAACCAGCAACCTGAGCAAAGTGAGAACCTGTCTCTACAAGAAATAGAAAAATTAGCCAGGCGTTGCGGTTTGCTCCTGTAGTCCCAGGTACTTGAAGGCTAAAGTAGTAGCATTGTTCTGACCCAGGCATTTGAGTTGCTATGACCCAGGCTGATGCCATGACACTCTCCCCAGTGCAATGAATGAGATTCTGTCTCAAAAATACAAGGAAACAAACAAACAAACAAACAAACAACTACCCAGGCATCCACATCAGCAAAGTGCTCATGTCATCTGTTTTTCCCCATATCATCTGTGTCCTGTTACATGCTCCAGGTGCCTAAGTCATACCACCGGCATACGTTTGTGGTAAATGATTCAAGCAGTTATCTATCCTCTGCAAGATAACTCCTAACCTCCCAGAAGCCCTCAGAGGTAAGTGGTTTGTCTGATGCTTCACACCCACTCAAACATAACCAGGTACACAGCCCATGGCTCCTTTATGCCAGCCAGCCTTAGATGTACCAGCAAACAAGGGCATTTTACTTTTTTTCCCACCAGTTTGATTTAATACAGTGATATCTCATTCCTTTCTCTCTCTCTCTCTTTTTCTTCTCCTCCTTCTCTTTTCCCTCTCTTTTCATTTAGATGGTGTGTTTATTTGGGACAGAATACTTCATATTTTCAAAGTGTGGTATGAATAAAATAACATCCATGGTTTCTTTTATGACAAGTAATGATAGATTTTAAAAGTCACATTCATGAATCCCAAGCTTCGTCGGACCTAGTTTGAGTTTGTGAGGATACTATTTTCTGAAGACCCATGAAAATGCTTCAGAAACCAATTATCTGCATATATTATATTTGTCAGACACAAACCATCTGATCAATATTAGATTTCCAAGGAATAAGGAATTCAGATGCTATTTAAACTTTCAAGGTCAAAAAAAGATGTATATTCCTATCTTATTTTCCAATACATCCTAAAAATATTTGGAAACTAAGCAGGTGGGAAATATGTGTGTTTTCATCATGGTGGAATTTCCTAGTCTTTTTGGCTCAGATGGCTAAGAGCATTTTTGCAATTAATTTAATATTAAATGGTCAAGAAGAAACATACTGTTCATCTCTGCAGGAGACAAGATTATAGGGACAGATTATTCTTTTATTGTAAGTTGGTAATATTTTTCATGTCTGGCATTAGTATTTTTCTTATAATATGCATATATATTGAAGGCAGGGTGGAAGTGTGTGCACATGTACTTTTGTTATCTATCCTTGAGTGTGTGAGTGTTTTAAAGTATGCTTGTTAAATGTTTTGAAGTTAATTATTACTCATTGGAGTTATAGCTATTAAATAACTTTAAAATGACTTGTACATTATAAAATGAAAACATTTATGAGAACAGAGATTTGTAACCATTATAAACACAATGACACTTATTACTCAATAACAATTTGTTGAGTTATCTGTGTTCTTCTCTTTTATTTTTCTTTATGGAAATGAGATAAGGCCAATTAAAAGAAGAAGAACAACTAAAAAAAATCCAAGCAATAAAACAAGTTTTAACCAAAAATTCTCCTGAAACATTTGAAAAATTTTCTTTTCCCACATCTGATTCCCATAATCAGAATTTTGGGAGATTATAATTCATATCTTTTTCATCTATCAAAGGGAGTCTCAGGAGAAAAAAAAAATAACTTTGTTATAGTATTAATGCATGATCTGTGTCAAACATTTATGAGTGGGGGATATTGACTTCACAGCATGGGATAAACTACCATAAATTTATGGTTTAGTTTTATTATATTCATGCCATCTAAATATCATTTATCAGGCATATTATTTATACCTTTTCTACATGAACTCTTTCAAATGTGCTTCTGGAAAAAGGAACTTTTTGCATCATAAAAGTCCTTTTGGGGCTTTACCGTTAGTATGTTCTTGGATCCTAACTCATATCAAGCAAACCGTTTAAGGTCTCTGCTTGAATGTTTTGTAGGTGTATTAAAGGAAAAGGTAAAACTAAATTCCTAAATTCCTAAGTTCATTCCTTACTTATTCATCTCTGATGAAATACTCATTCGTCTCTGATGAAATGGCTTTAATCATTATCAACAAAAACAAAAAAAGGAAACAACAGAAAGCAAAAAAGGCAACAAATTAAAAGTGTCTAGTTTCCTTGACTGTGCCCTCACTCTTCATAGAAAATCCGTGTCCTTTTACTTTTATCTACAGATCCATCTTGGATACAACCCACTGTTTTGTATCAACACCTCTGTGACCCTGGACAAAGTCACCAATTTCACTTCTCTATAGACTATCATAAAATCACCTAACAAAAATTTCCTTTCACTGTTGTCATATCCAATATAGCCTTCAGAGAGAACATCCAAAGTAATCTTTTTAAAATCTAAAAATAATCACTTCCCCATTGCCTAAAAGTCTGTGATGGCTCTTCACTGCGCTTACAGTAACATCCAAATTTCTTACCATGGCAATCTCTGCCTGCTCTGGCCTCTGCCTCTTTCTCTCTAAAGCCACCACAGCTTGGCTTGCTTTCATGTCCGACAAATCTGAGTTCCTTCCCACTTTGCTCAGGCCATTCTCTGTCTAAACCACTCTTCCTCTGACTTCCGTCAATGCTATCACCTTTCCAAACCTCCATTTGCTGCTTTACTGCTGGCTAGCACTTTAGAAAGAGCTTTTTAGTTTAACTTAACATATTATAATTTATAAACAACCACTCTTTCTTCCACCATTATGGTTTTTACTTAAATATTATGTACACTTCCCACATACAACAATTTCTGTGAGACTTATCATTCCGTATGATTGGAACCAGTAGTTGATTAAATAAATAAAGTCAAAACAACAAAAATAAAACAGTTAAAAAGTAGAATTAATAAAAGACCACATCCATAAATTAACATTTTAACTTAAAATGTACACATGTGCTCTCCTTAACTTATTTTTTGCCATAAGAACAAGGACTCTTCTTTTAGCCTATTAGTATGATGAGAATGATTCTAGATCTTTCTTGTAGTATTAGAGCTCATACTGCTTTGGCCATATGATTTCTGGTTTCAATTGCTTAAATCAAATGAGAAACTGAGGATACCTGTGAAGCTGTCAGATGTCAATTCTTTATAAATTTTGATTTCTTTTATTCCTTGTAGATATATCTTCTGTACATAACTTGACTGTTTTCCCTTTTTAATTGTTTTTGTTTGTTTTCAGTGAACCATTCCAATTGAGCTTTTCTAAACCTTTTACCTTTTTTTTTTTTTTTTCCTGGTAATAATCACACAGGACTCCTGCCATCTTGTACTTTGTTCTGCTGTAATGGGAAATTTTTATTATCCAGACTTAGAAATGGCAGATACTCCTTTCACTCACGTTCTATTGGCTCGTTCTCAGTCACATGATCACACTCAAGGGCTAAGAAGGCCATAAAATGTTGTCTAATTGTGAACCCAGAAAGACTAGGAAATAGATTTGATTAGCAGGTAGCCAGTCTTGATAAAATTCTTTAACTTCCATTTGAATATTATGACACACTGAGCCCTAGTTGATACAGTGAATTCAGAAAAGATGACTATCTTCTATAAGTTTTATTCATTCTACAAATTTCCATGCCCCAGTTTGTCTACTCTACTTATCCAAATCTCCTACCAGGTATTGCCTGCAAAATTAAGCTAGTAGGATATATCATGTATACACTTTGTACTCTTGGTATTTTTATTGATATATCATGGTTATATATATATTTGGGGGGTGCATGCAATATTTCATTACATGTATACAATGTGTAAGGATACACAGGTGATTGACAGATATTACATATTATTAATGATATTCTCTTTTAGAAAGTACTCCAGAATTATACAGACATGATCAGAAAAACCCTCTTAAAAACAAAATAAACAAATTTATTATGAGGATCATAATGTAAGTTCTCATTATAAGTAGGATAATGTTAATAGACAATAACATATTAAAATAATGTCTGCTATTTGCTGGTTCCCATTCTGTTTTTTTGGATCTTACTAAAGTATCTACAAAACATTCATAAGATTAAAATAAAGAAATAATATCTGTGACTGTTTCAGGAGGGTTTTTTAAGGCCAGAAATAACATCCATACAATGTATTATGCCTGTATAAAATCAGTGGAAGGAATTGAAAAAAATCATCTTGCCAAATAATTCTCATTACTCATCACTCGGCTGTTATTCTTACAACCCATTATTAAGAGGCTTTGCTAGAGTCATCACTATCTTTATATGTTTGCCATCAAAATACTAATATTGTAACTAAAAACAGTTATAAATTAACCCACAGTTTGAATTGTTATTTCATCATTACTGAATGTATTAAATTCCCTGACTCTATGCAAATGACTGAAGTCATAAAACAGATTAGGTAAAATTTTAATGGTAGTGATTAGAGAAATAGAAAATAGTGGGTGTGGGTGATGAATGGTCTGGCAGATTGGAGGCAGAACTGAAGGTATTGGAGAGTAAACAGGCAATGCTAATTTATAACAATATATCCAGACCTGGATGCAGCATTCATCCTTTGCTCAGGGTCTGCTAGCTGTAAGTGCTATTCACCTGTTCTTTTTTTCTCTAAAGAGTAATTTTAATAGTCCATTTTATTATGTAATAGCCACGTCCATAGAATATGTGATGGTATTGTTTCCTGGTCTGCTGGCAACATCAAACACTAGACAAATCACATGACCGGGGAAATTATTAAAGATACACTTTGATAAACTCCATGTGTTGCAGATCTACAATGAAGAGGGAGTAGATCCTGATACCAGAGTACATTGGTAAAACTCTTAGACACATCACTTACTAGCCATATAAACCTGGTGAGTCACTGTCATTCCTGAGCCAAGTTCAAAAGTAGCTAATAAGAAACCTTTATTCTACAGTTAGGAGTAAAAATTACTTTAGCAATTTCCTATATTAGGAAAAATAAATTGGCAGTATCTCATAAATTGAAATGCACATGCTCTATTACAACCAAATGATGACAGAGAATATAGAGACCCTTGCTTATCTGCATCAGAATATATGCATATGAAAGCTGATGGCAGAAGCAAAAATGTGGAAATGAAAGTTTATCATAAGAAAAGAATCTATACTCAATAAATGGTGCTTAGAAAACTGGATAACCACATGTAACAGACTGAAAAAGGATCTGCCATTTCACCACTTGCAAAAGTTAATTCACAGTGGATAAAAGACTTAAACTTAAGGCATGAAACTATAAGAATTTTAGAAAAAAAAGTTAGAAAAACTCATATAGATAATGGGCCAGGGAAAGAATTTACAAAGAAGACTCCAAAGGCAATCACAGCAACAACAAAAGTAAACAAATGGGGACAGATCAAATTAAAGTTTCTTCACAGCTAAGGACACAATCAATAGAGTAAATAGACAACCTAGAGAATAGAAGAAAATATTTACATGCTACACATCTGATAAAGAGCTGATAACCAGAGTCTACAAAGAACTCGAGCAAATCAGCAAGAAGAAAAAAAAAAAAAAAAACCATTAAAAAGTAAGCAAAAGACATGAACAGAAATTTTTCAAATGAAAAAAAGTATCATATGTACTCAGTCCTACTATGACACTAATTTATAGCTTTCATATGAAAGCTATAACCCAATTATAGCCTAAGAATATGGAGAAAGGGGAAAGGGAGGGGAAGGGAGAGGGGAGGCTGGAGGCTGGGAGAAGGAAGGGTAATTGGTGGGACCACACCTATGGTGCGTCTTTCAAGGGTACATGTGAAACTTACTAAATGTAGAATATAAACTTTTTAACACAATAACTAAGGAAAAGCCAGAAAGGCTATGATAACCAGTGTGATGAAAATATTTCAAATTGTATATAAAACCAGCTCATGGTACCCCATGATTACATTAATGTACGCAGCTATGATTTAATAATAAAAAAGAAAGAAAAGAAAATAGTCTAATGGCCAAGAAATATATGAAAGAACGTTTATCATCTCTAATCATCAGGGAAATGCAAATCAAAACCACAATTAGATATCATCTAACTCTAGTCAGACTAGCTTTTATCAAAAAATCCTAACACAGAATATCTTTTAGGAGCATTTACACACTCTTGGAAGAAATGAAAACTAATACAACCTCTATGGAAAGTAGTATGTAGATAGCGCAAAGAACTAAACCCAAACCTACCATTTGATAGAGCAATCTCATTCCAGGGTATTTACCCAAAGGAAAAAAAGAGGTCTTATGAAAAAGACATTTTCACCTGTATGTTTATAGCAACATAATTCACATTTGAAAATCTGTGGAAGCAACCCAAGTGCCTGTCGATACATGAATGGATTAATAAACTGGTATATATATACTATGCAATACTGTTCAGCCATAAAAAAGGATGATCGCGTATCTTTTGTTACAACCTAGATGGAACTGTAGACCATTCGTCCAAGTGAAGTATCAAAAGAATGAAAAACAAACACCACATGTACTCAATACTGAACTGGAAGTTGTCTAGTAACACGTGCCCATATGGAAGTAAAGCACAATGGAATTCAAATAGGAGAGAGGGAGGAGGAGGGGTTGGGTAAATTAACACCTAGTGGGTACGATGTACATATGCTGGGTGAAGGGCACATTTATAACTGACTTAAATGCACAAAAGCAAATCATGTAACCATAATTTGTGTACCATTGTAATATTGTGAATAAAAACAAGTTTATCATAGGAGAATGGATAAAAATGTTGAAATATGTGTACTGAATGAAAATAATTATTAAAGATGTGTATTTTATGATGCAATCTATATAAATTTTGAAAACAAAACATATATTGGTTGTATCTAAATATGTAATGAGAGATATTTAAAACAAAATCAAAATCATGTTCAATTAAGTTAAACATGTACCTATCTTATGACTTAGCAATTTCATTTCATTTCTACACAAGGGAAATGAATGTTTGTATCCATAGAAAGACATACATAATAAAGCTATCAGTCTCATTTATGATAGCAAGAAACTAAAAATATTCCAAATGTTAATCAAAATAATGGTTAGCCTCACTGTGGTATATTTATATAATTAAATTTTGCATGATGGTAAAGAAAATTAACTATTGGTTAATTCTTATAGTTAAAATATCAAAAAATAATATTGGGTAAAATAAGGCCATTTATTTTGAATAAACATGATGCCATTTATTCAAAATCAAAGACAAAGCAAAATTATCCTATGAGGTCAGGAGCTAGCATAGGGGTTATCTTGGAGTTTGGGTGAGTATTGATTGGAAAGATGAACAGGAAATTTTCTAACTTTTCTATATTTTACCTGGAATATGGTGATATGGTTATATACATTTGCCAAAGATCATAAAGCTGTATTCTTAACTTAGAGCATTTTGTTCATAAATTATACTGAATTCTGATAGACCAAAATAATTGTATAACTTCTGTATGATTTTTGTATATGATGATTCAAAAATAATAAATGTTCAATAAAGAAGAGTGAAATCCAAACTTAATCTGCATTTTACTCTCCATTGTGCCTGTTTCTAATAGATCCCCAGACCAGAGAGCATAAAAGAAGAAAACAGGGAGTGAGAATATTTTCATTTCCTTGAAAACTATGAGGGCAACAAAAATTTCAATAAACCAACAAAGACATGAGAAATAAAATTAATAACACTGAAGAATTCAGAGATACCGATGAATTTGAAGCAGGTGCTCCCATAAATAGTTACCCATGGTAAATGTGAATTTACCGACTTTCAAATTATATGAGAAAACACGTAAACATCTGGGTGTGAGTTTGAAATTTTTGGCCCAGATATTTAAATATATATATTTAAATCTAAGAAGTTAATAGCAAAACATTAGGAATTCACATTGACCCCTTGGCTCTCTTTTCTAATAAAATAAATAAAAGGATTGTCTTAGGTTTTAGTGAGGATTTTAGAAGTCCAAGATATAAAAAGCTTACATAAGTCTCTTAGCATTAATTTTTCAAATTCAGGAAATTCAACCAGTTAAGATCTGAGGTATGTCTGGGACTGATGTAGTGTTTCCTCAGATACTTGTAGGGATTGTGTGATTAATGAATTCATCAAGACAATGTCACAACACAACTTCTAATAGCTTTCCAATTGAATAGATGCAAAAATATTTATTTAAAATTTACAGAGACAAAAATTATAGCAAAAAAATTTTAAAGTCTTAAGAAAAGTTCTATTGCATGGTCCAATTTAATATTCCTCCTTAAATAAAATACAGAAAGAGAACAACACAATACAAAAACTCCAACAGTTCACGAAAATGTGCACTAAACAGTAGATTATTTAATGTGTTTGAACAAGATGGACAGAGTCATTCATTCTGGAAGATTTCTCAAGCTGATCTACAGGGAGCAGACAATGATCCTCTTTTATGGACTTTTTGATAGAATTGGGGTTTAAGGTATGAAATCCATCAGATATATAACTCAATGCTGGTATTTAAGTAGTGCTGTGAGTCATTGCTTTATTAATTATCTATTGCTACAAATAAACCTTTACAAAATGAGGCAGCTATAACAATTTTATTTGTTCATGATACTGTTGATCAGCAATTTGGACTGGGTTGAGCTGGATGATTTTCTTTTGAGCTCTCCTAGCCATGGTCAACTGGAGAGCTCTCTGGTGGCTAGTTGGGCTAAGGGTACTGAGCTGGACAGCATATCCTTGATGCTCCTGGTCTCACCTCCAATTTGCTAGGGTGGGCTTGTTCACATAGCAACGGCATTTCCAGAGAGGACAAAGGAAAGTAGTAAGAACTTTGGGGCCTACAATCAGAAGCCATGAAACCTATCTCCCACAATATTCTGCTGTTTAGACGAGTTGTAAGTCCAGCCATAATTCAAAGGCTAAGGAAATTGATTCCACTTACCAAAGAGAAAGAAGCTAAAAATAGTATGTGGCCATTTTAAATGTACCACATTCTTCCTGAGCACAATTATTGTTATTCGTCTTATGTATAAAACATACTATGTTCCAGTGGTATCCAGCTCTTTAGGAAAAACTAAAAATGAAAGAGCCTGGATTTGGGGCATTTGCTCACTTCTGTGGTATATGCTACCACCATGCCTAATTTCAAGCTAGTGATAGGTCATGACTGAAAGTTGGGAAAAGATGCATACAATCAGCTCTCAAAAGGAGTTATGAACAGGACCCCACCTACCACAGCCCACAAGTCTCATCCAACTACAGCACTGTACTGAAATACAGTATGTTAAAATCTGCAATTAGTTCAGATGTGGAAGGAGTTTCTTGAATGTTGCTTCTCTTGATCTGTAAACCTATAAAACCTATTACCCACTTCCATTTTCCAACACACAACACTGAGATAATGGCGAGATGCCTGGAGTAGGCAGTGCCATTCAAACCGAGGAAGCACAAAAGTCTCCTGGCAGACACTAGCGCATAGGGCTATAGAGAGAGCACTTAGCCTCAGGTTCTCCCACCCCAGGAGCTGGAAAAATTCCTTGATTAAGGCTCTACTCTGCTTTGCGAAAGAGTAACTTTCTGTTTCATTGTTGTCCTTAGATACTGGATTTTCCATTTGGGCTTTTGGGCCTGCCCTCTAGGATTTCTGTTTGACTTCTTAGTTACCATTCCTTTTCCATAAGAAATGTGCCCTGCTTTCAGCTGAGAAGCCTTCTCATCCTATTTCCTACTTAGTAAAAATTGGGGCCCAGTGTGGCGCCTGTGGCTCAAAGGGGTAGGGCGTTGACCCCATATGCTGGAGGTGGAGGGTTCAAACCCAGCCCCAGCCAAAAAAAAAAAAAAAAAAATTGGGGCCCAGAGGTGTGTTTTTTATTTTGTACTGTTTGCTATAACTCCTTACAAATTATTTCAGCTTTTCTATTTGTCTTATGAGAATATACTTCATTCAGCAACATCACATCCACAACTGTTTATGTGACTTCTTTCTTAAACTTTTTTCAGAGCCACTTGGAATTTGGCTTCTATGCGATGATGCTCTTGAATTTCTTAGATGCCTTTTGGTCTAGTTGAGAGGATTTACTAGACACCAGTTTAAATCTCTTAGTACTCTTAATACAGGTTATTGTGGCCACACTTTTGGTTTGATATCTGCCTGAAGGCTATTTTCTTCGTTAAAAAATCTGTCTGTCAGAGAGACCAGAGATGACACTTTTTTATTTTCCAACCTACCAAGTTCTGGCCTACCTGTGTTTCCTCTAAATTCTGCTAACAAAAGAAAAATTTTCTCTTGTTCATCTGTCCTCTCTCCTCCACCATTAAATGCAGTTAAAACAGAAGCATGTGGGTTTATGCTCATTAATACAGCATCACAAAGGAATATGAAGACTGGTAAAAATTCAATCATTGTGGTAGCCATTAGTATGGAAGGGACAACTAAATTGATTCTTAAGAATGAGTAGAAGTTGGTCTACTGTTGAAATGTTTATGTAATTCAAAGTAACATTGGTATGGATTGCTAGAAAAAACTATCATTTTGCACTAAATACTAAAAGAAGTGGAGGGAGGGTGGTTAGGAAATTATAAACCAAGGAATGACGTAATAAGACCTGCAGTTGGCAAGTTCACCCTGACATCAGTGTGGAGAATGAAAGCTCTATGGGCATCAAGGACAGCCTAGCTATTCAGGTGTGAAGGGGCAATATGGACTGAACAGGGTCGGTAGCAGTGGTGCCAGTGCAGCATTGCACAAGTGCCAGGACTTAGTGTTAACATAGAGTGTGGGAGGAAAAGACTATTCAAGAATGACTCCCAGATTTCTGGCTTGGGCAAAAGACAAAGAGATGATGCATTATCCAATAAGGGACATCAAAGCAGATTTGGCTTGAACCAGAATGAGTTTCATTTGAGATGGGGCACTGAGATGAAATTATAACACGTGCAAGTGTAAATTTCAGACAACAAGGAATATTCTGGCCTTTCCACCACTGAACACCATTAAATCTGAATTTACTGAATACTCTGTAAATATTCACAGAACTGGTCTAGGCACAGTTCTACCATCAACATTTTCCATAGCCTTAGTTGAGAGTCTAAGAGTACCTCATAGGCCATCCTGTAATACGCCGGTGGGGCTGGAACTTCATAGCTCATTAGTAGGTTGTATTAATACATATCATCATAAGTGGGTTGTATTAATACATATCATCATAGGTGGGTTGTATTAATACATATCATTAAAAACAAATTAATTATCTTTCTGTGTGTCTGTTTCCCTCTCTATCTCTGTCTTGTTCTCTCTTTCTCCCCTCTTTCTAATGCAAATACTTTCTGTTCAAGTATTTCTGTTCAAGGTGCTCCCAAACACCAGTACTGCAGTCAGACAACCTGGATCTTAATTCGTTTTGCCACTTCTCAACAGTGTGATTTGGGGTTTTTAATAGCAACTCATTTTTCCTTCCTCAGTATAGAATCCAAATCCTTGGCTTTGCAAATAGAGTAGTGATATTTATTCACTCCTATGTCCCAAAAGGGAGATGGTATTTCTGAAGTGTACATATTTTAAAGAATATATTTACTCATTTACTCCAGGCCACTAAAATTGCATTTCAAGAAAATATTTAGAGATGAAATGACTCACTACTCTTTGTATAGAGCAAAGAAACAACAGGGAGACCAAGAGATGTATAAATGTACATTTTACATACATCCTCACACTCTGCCATATTGTCTTTCAAGTAAGAAAAAAAGACAGACTCATGGTAAATCCATATGCATGACAAGGATCAAGAAATGTCTTCCGAATCCAACCAACTTTTGTTAGTCTTTGAAAAATGTAATCTACCAAGGCCCTTTAGGATCACAATGATTGCTTCCTCCAGCTTGCTAGACCTGCCTTAGTGGGCCAAACAAGTTCATGTGACCAACTGGAAAGATAAGGGCTATGGACCATTTGTACAGGAGGAGAGATTAAGTCTCGTTGCCTGCTGGTCAACACAGAAGGAATTCCTTCCTCAGTCCCCTGTGCATTTTGTGTCTTGGGCATGGGCTATCTCACCAGCAAAGGATCTGGAATTTCCACTCAAACTTGGCATTTGCATGCCAATTCTTGATGTCTAATGTTCAAACTCCAAGAAATTTGACTAAAAAGCAATGAACTTTCCTGTAAATATACAATATGGCAACAGATAGAGGGGCCTCTCTCCTAGACCATAACCCACAATGTTCTCAAGTCTCCCTCCCTGCCTAAGTGTGCATTTTTATGGAACAGTGAGATGCAGAGCTTGGCTTGATTTCTGCTTGACTCTTTTTCCCAATAAGCCTCCATTGATGCCTATGTCTTGTGACTAGCAATGCTTGTCATAACCCTCAGGCTTAACAATCAAACATCTGAGAATTAACTTATGTGGGTTCCCCCCCACACACTCTGCCTCAGCTCCTATCATAGTTACGGCTCATAGTCAGACACTCCTCTATTCTATGTAAATCCATGAAACATTCTCCTTCTGAATGTCAAAGGCAGGTGTGTACTTGAATCCTATTAGAATATCCAGCTAATGAATTCCCTTTCTTAGACGGAAATTCTTACAGCTTTAGCAACCTATCAAGACAAAAAAATTGCACTGAGATTTCACAGTGCTGGGTCTTTTTTTTTTTTTTTTTTTTTTTTCCACTATGAAATTATTTGTGTCTGAATGGAAGAGGTTGAGTGATGAAAAGAGATAAGACTGCTGTCACTTGGGTGTTACTGACCTATGCAGTCTATGTGGGGTCCACTTCTGTATTATTTAGTGGTTTTGCTTTGGTGAATGCAAAAATCTGTTAGTGCTCAGCATTCTTGGACATCTGGATATTTAAAAACCTGCTAGAAGAAATGTACATCTTTTAATGACAAACCATAGTAGCACTATTTTTATTTATTTTCTTATTTATTTATTTATTTTGAGAAAGAGTCTCACTCTGTTGCCCTGGGTAGACTGCTATGGTATCATAGCTTACAGCAACTTCAGACTATTGGGTTTAAGCATCTTGCTTCAGTGACCTGAGTAGCTGGGACTACAGGCAAGTACCACCACACCTGTTAGCAATAGGGTCTCACTCTTGCTTAGGCTGGTCTCCAACTCTTATGCTCAAGCAATTCACCCACCTTGGCTTCCCAGAATGCTAGGATTACAGGTGTGAGTCACTGCACCTGGCCCACTTTAACATTTTTAGCATAGGAAAGCATGAAGTATATATTCAAGGATAAAAATGAGGTCTCTTTCTTTATTTTTTTTATATATATTTCTGCACACATTTTTCTTTATATATTTTCTTGATAAATGTTGTTATAAAAACTTTCAGTATGTTTTTTTTCTTTCTCTTTTTTAAAATACAGAGATGTTTTCTTATTTGTATTGTAAGAAAGAATGTTAAGCAAATTGTTAAATTAATTTTTTTTACATTTACACAATGAAATTTACACAGTGAAATGAAATGTACACAGTACCACAATACTCTATAAACACAGTAGTGGATGCAGGCTAATGCTCATCTTTGGGGGAGTATTCTAAACTATAATCTTAAAGAGGGAGAAGAATAAGTCTTAGTATTTTGCTATATACCTTACATAGTAGGTAGATTTGTTCATTAAAGCTCTCAGCAATCATAGAGGTACTATCAAATGTCCCATAATATTTGTGGTCCAATATGCTAACCAGTAGCCCCAGTGTGGCTTTTGAGCTCTTGAAGTGTAGCTAATGTTATTAAGAAACTACATTTTACATTTTATTTCACTATAACTGCTTTAAGTTTTAAAACTACCTGTGGCTAGTATCTACCAGATTGAAAAGTGGACCCTTACTGTTTAAGATTGCAGTGAGGAAAAAAAAAAAGAGAGAGAGAGAGAAATGGCTGATCGAATTATCTTATAAGGAAAAGCTCTTTTTGAACCTTTAAGGCTTTCAGCATATTAATTAGCCAAATTATCAGCATCAGTGAGGATTTGCTACTTTAAAATTCCTCTTTAGTTAGATTTCAAATTTCAATTTATTTTGCAAAATACAATAAAGTCCAAGTATGGATTCATGGTCTTAAGAAAAAAAAAAAAAAACCTGTTCAACAAGAAATGTACAGGTGCTAATGTTTAAAATATATGTTCTCCATCTGCAAATTATTATAAAACAGAAATTGAACATTTAATTCACACAAACTAAGCACCTTCATGGAAATATGTCCATCATCTCAGTAAACTTATACTGTATAAAATACACAAGAAATCAAAGACAGAGAACAGTATCAGTTCAAGAAGTTACTTATTCAAAATGACATCTATTTTATATTTAGTTAATCAATTATTTTTTGAGATGAAGTTTTACTTTGTGGCCTAACTCCTAGGCTCAAATGATCCCCTTGCTTCAGTCTCTCAAGGGAGCCTGGTTCCTGATCTGAGTGGGAAGTATTTCAATTTAACTCCATTCAATACGATACTGGCTGTGGGTTTGCTGTAGATGGCCTCTATCAGTTTAAGAAATGTCCCTTCTATACCAATTTTCTTAAGTGTTCTGATCATGAAGGGATGCTGGATATTATCAAAAGCTTTTTTTGCATCAATTGAGAGAATCATATGGTCTTTGTTTTTTAATTTGTTTATGTGCTG
>CAUYPK010123506.1:0-60989 GCA_963574355.1 Loris lydekkerianus | reverse complement strand
CCCCCCCCCCCCCCCCCCCCCCACCGACCTGCCCCGACCCGCCCCCCAGCGACCTCTCCACCGACCCGGACACCCATCCCTCCCACCACGCACCCCCGTTCACACCTGCCCACGTGCCGTCCCACCCGCCCTCCCCTCACTGCACCATCTTCCCACCTCCCCACCTGCCGTCTGACCCGCCCTCCCCTCACTGCGCCATCTTCTGGACTCTGCTTTTTGCTCTCTGCTTCCTTTGCCTTTGCTTCATGGTAAAGACTTCCTTGTCCTTCTGGGCTTAGTTCAATAAATGCTGCTTTTCTCCAGCCTAGGCAGAATTAACCACTTTACTCTGGCTCCCTGAATTTTATTTTAGTATCTTGTATTTTAAGTGCTTAAATTTCTGCCTGCCCTCAATGGACTGTGGTGACCCCCTTAAGGGTAAGAGTGCACTTAATTAACTTTTATATCCTAAGTGATATCTATTTAGTTTGTAATAGTTTGATGTCAGCATTAATTTCTATTAGAAAGAGTTAAAACCCCGCTTTTGACTTTCTAGATTTTTCAGTTCTTTCTTAGAAAAGGGGACAAGAAATCTTCTATTTATTTCCGTATCCACTGATTATTAGAAGTTTCCATAAACACCCTAAATCACTCAGACATGAAAAGAGGCCTTCCTCCAGTCTATACCACATAAGGCCTGTAATATGTATGATTATAAACTTCTTAGAAACATATTCCCTGTCAAGCTAAATTATGTTACAAATCAGTTCTATAATATTTTCCCAGTATTTCGTTGTCTTCACATACCTCCCCCACTTTTTGTAAGAGGGTCTCACTATATTGCCCCAGCTTATTGTTCACAGCCTATACCCAGGGTCAGTCATTGCACACGACAGCCTTGAGCCCCTGGCCTCCAGTGATCTTCCATGACAGCCTTGGGCCCCTGGCCTCCAGTGATCCTCCATGACAGCCTTGAGCCCCCTGGCCTCCAGTGATCCTCCTGCCTTAGCCTCTGGAGTAGTTGGGACTGACTCCAAATACTTATTTGTTTTAAAATCAAGAATACAACATATAACTCTGACTAGGGGTAAATTTAGGTTTTTAACCAAAGTTCTTTGAATACATTAGCTTGGACTAATAAAAAAAAGCCATTTTTCTCCTTCCTTTCTCTTTCTCTTGATTCTTTTTTTACTCCCTTTCTTCCTTCTTTCTCTTTTCTCCCCCCTTTCTATTCTTTCTTCCCTCTTTCCTTCTTCCTTTTTCTTTTGAGCATCATTGAACACATAAATTTCATGTGCAGAACACAGGTGATCTAATTGTCCTACTTTCCCTAGCATACCTTCTGGCCGACTAATGACTTTTATTTAATAGGCAGAACAGTCCCTGAATCCTGACGTTTTGATTGGTACCACATCAGATTTTGTCAAAGGCTGTTGTTGCACTTAAGATTTCCCCTCTAGGGAGAAATGCATTTAAGGGTTGAAGTCCAGAGAAGAAGTAATTAGACGGGTGGGGAGGGGGGTGGTATCACTGCTAGTGACAGGAAAGGCAGGAGGGGAAGGACCAGACCGTTTTCCTGGATGAATTCAAGTAAGTGGGAAACGGGAGGAAGAGCAGGGCAGTCACACCTGTACCTTGGAGGTGATGGTAAGTCCCCTTCTGGGAGAGAAAAGACCCCAGGCTTGCAGTGCCTGATGTGTCGGCCACTAGTGATGTGTAGCTAAGTAAATTCAAGTTAATTAAAATTAAGTGAAATGTAAAGATCAGTTCTCAGTAGTTGCTGCTCCAGTGCTCAACTGCAGCACACGGCTCTGGCCTAGCTATTAGACATAGAAAACATGTTTCCATCTCTATAGAGAGTTGACCTTGGCAGTACAAGATAGTATTATATAAATATTTACTTTTTAAGAGCCATGTGAAAATTATCAGAGAAAATAGGGCACTTGAGTACTTTGCTCTTGAAACTGTCAGCTGGTCTCTAGACGGATGCTGCTCTATTTTCTGTGATTGGTTTTGGGGTTGACGGCAGATTCATCTTCAGTTAGGTGTGGGGGGAAAATAGACACTGACCTTAGCTAAGGGCTTATAATTAGTTGAGACTTTGGTAGGCATTTCACACATATGATCCTTTAATCCTCTCAGTAGCCTTATAGGATAGTATTATTGTCGGTATTTGTAAGGATGAAGGAAGGATGTCACAGGAAGATTAAGTAGTCTGCCAAAGGTTTTTGCTGGGGTAGGAAATCACATCTAATTCCAATATCTTGCTTTAGCTACACAACTTGCTACTTTAATGAGTGATTTACCTGTTTGCAAACCTATTCTGTGCTAGGCACTTAATGTAATAAAAGAGGAAATATGATTTAAGTAGGAAACATTACTAGGCATTACATTTCTAACTATGAAATAATGGTCTGAATAAGTAGAGTTCTTTAGTTTTGTATGTATTGTCTTATATTTGTATAAGTTGGCTGCATAGAAGAAATACATCTAAAATTCATTACAGTATTATACTTCATATGTGCTAATAATTTTATATTGATGCATGATTAAGGTATAGATGTTTCTTATCACTGATATAATATTGTTTATACTGCAAAATAATTTGATGTAAACTTGACATTAGCATTTAAATCTACCATTTAGAGTATTCTGAGCCTGGCTACCATTGTCTCAGAGAAATGTCCCTAATTTAATTTGTAATTTAATTGATTCTTGCCTAGTCATATATTTGCTGCAAAGCATCCTCGAATTATATAATGTTGATATTATGTGCAAGCCAGTACACTTTTAAACCTAAGAGGAATTTAGTATAGTTTAAAACAAAAAAAAATCATAATATGTAAAATCTTGCTCATTTGCTAGTCATTATTTTATGTCATGTTTCAAGTTTATCTCACATTACAGTCTAAAATAAACCATAAAGAAGAGCTTTGCCCAGTCTTCCAGTCTTTTTGGACACTTTCCAACCAATAATTGGGTTGTCCAAGCTGTATTTCCTACATTGTTTTTTTGTGTGCAACTGGGAGCGGGTGGAGCATCCAGGCTGCAGATATTTTCAGCAGAAAATCTGTCATTTGCAACCTTAGTTGTCAGCACAGGTGCCCTGGTTCAGTGGTCCACCCAGTTCTGGGAATGGAAAAGCTGACGCAGGGCTTTGGAGCAGTGGTCTGATAGCATCTGGGCAGGAAATGGATGAGGTTGGACTTTGAAATGGTCCTGATAATCTCCAAATCCTTCTGAAACTAGATGATGGTTTGGGTATATATAGTAATTGTGAGGTATGTATATGCCCCCAGTTATTTAAATTTGGGATACTTTAGATAAAGGTCTTATCAGAGAGAGAGCAACAACCCAGAACTAACCCAGAGCACTTTCACCCTTCCTGCCCTGGTGTGCTCATAGACTATCTTTCACACTGGCTATACTTTAGGTCAGGCATCCTCAAACTGTGGCCCGCGGGCCACATGAAGCGGTGTGAATTGTATTTGTTCCCATTTTGTTTTTTACTTCAAAATAAGATATGTTCAGTGTGCATAGGAATTTGTTCATAGTTTTTAAACTATAGTCCGGCCCTCCAACGGTCTGAGGGACAGTGAATTGGCCCCCTGTTTAAAAAGTTTGAGGATGCCTGCCTTAGATAAATAGATTTAACTTTATGGCCCCGTTAAAAATCTGTTCTAATGGGACGATGTTGACAATGCTTGCTAGTAGTTTTGTGGGCTCAGCAGCAGACTGATTTAAACAAAATCCCCGGGGTTGAGTCCAGGATTTCTACAAAGGCTCTAGGTGTCTGTTAGGCACAGGGAAGTGTTTGGTGATAGTTTCGTTCAGAAAGAGCTCAGGGACCACACGAGTCACCTGTCTATGTCCATCACAGAGTCTCTTGTTCATACTCATGGAGCTGTGCGCTTTTCACCATAATCGATTTTAAACCATTTTCATTGGCCCCCAAATATACACCAGATCCCACAACACCAGAAACTGCTAAGGTACTTCCTGTCTCTACAGATTTGTGCATCTGGACATTTCAGATAAACGGCTTATAAGACCTGGGAGGTTCTGTGACTGGCTCCTTCCTCTTGGCACAATACTTTCCAGGTCCACCCAGATCCCAGGAGGCCTAGGCACCTGGTTCTTTACTGAGTCTGTTGTGTGGATGGACATTTTATCTGTCCAGTCACCAGTGGATGGGCAATCTGTGTTGATTCCACTACTTACTACTAGAAATAATGCTGCCACAAATATTTTGTGTAGCATTGTTGTGTGAACACAGGTTTCATTTGCCTTGGATGTTATACCTAGAAGAGAAATGTTCAAGTAATAGAGTAACTCTAGGTTTTTCTTTTTCAGCAACTGCCAAAGTGGTTTTCTTACATAACTGCACGGTTTCACATCTCTGTGGGTGATGTATGAGGTTTCCAATTTCTCTACATTCTTTTTTCTCTACATTTAAAAAATTGTCCATCTTTTTAATAATAATGATCCTAATGGACATAAAGTGGTATCTTGTGTGTTTTAAGAGACAGGGTGTCTCTCTGTCATTCAGGCTGGAGTGCAGTGGCACAGTCACAGTTCACTACAGCCTTAAACTCCTGGGCTCAAGTGATCTTCCTGCTTAGCTTCCCAAGTAGCTGGACCACACAAGCCTAATTTTTAAAATTTATTTATTTTTGCTATGTTACCCAAGCTGACCTTGAACTCTTGGCCTCAGGTGGTCCTCCCCGTTGGTCTCCCAGAGTTGGGAGCCACCAGCCTGCGATGGCTCTGACTTCCCTGTCACTGACGCTGCTGAACGTATCTTCTATCTTTATTAACCATTAGCATACACATGAAGAAATGTGTATTGAAATCTTTGTTCATTTTTACATTGGGTTCTTTGTGTTTTTATTATTGAGCTGTTAAGAGTTTTGTAGATACAAGTTCCTTATTACATGATTTGCAAATGTTTTCCACCTTTTTGAGTTATTTTTTCACTTTATTGAAGGTATCCTTTGAAGCACAAAACTTTTTAATTTTAATGAAACTCAATTTATTCATTATTGTCACATTTAGGAAATTGACTAATTAAAAATCATGAAGATTTACACCTTTTTTTTCTAGGATTTTTATAGTTCTAGCTCTTACATGTAGGTCCCTGATCCATTTGAGTCATTTTTTTAAATAGGGAGTGAGGTAGGGTCTCCAACTTCACTTTTTTTGCATGTGAAAATCCAGTTGTCTCAGGACCATTTGTTGAAAAGATTCTCCTTTTCCCATTGAACCGTTTCACACCCTTGACAAAAATCAGGTGACCATAACGTGTGCCACAGTAAAGTGTTAGAACCAGGTGTTCTATTGGAATTTTGATCTGGGCATTTATAAGAAAAGCAATGAAGATAAAGTTATAAACTTCAGACCACGTTAATGCTTATTGGTCTTAACATGTGTTTGTAATTCTGAGTATGGTGTGTATGTGGGCACTGTAAGGACTTAAAAGGGTGAGGTGGGGGGGGATAGAGAAGGCCCCTCTTGTGTTTTTCAATGCAATTATTAAATCAAGAAACTTACTTGGCAAGATGGTCTTATAGCGATTTTTAGTTCCATGACGTGGAATGTCAATTTCTTTGGGATCCACAAAATTCATGGGTATTTCCTGCAAAAATAAACGATATCTAATCAGTATAACTAAGGCTGCCACAAAGAAAATATTCGCGGTGGGGGTGGAGGGGTAGGAGAAAGGGGACTTCTGATCCAAAGCCTCACTTCACTTCAAAATCATCTACAAAACAACACACTGCCACCTCTGGTGACTGACACCCTTCCTTTCAGCAACAAGGCAGCTGCACCCTGACAAGCTAACTTCTAAGAAACAGTTGACTGTGTTAGAAAGCATTGTTCTCTATGTGTCATTAAAGTGGCGTATAACACTGTGGTTAGAGTTCAGGAAAGCATTACTCTCCGTGTGTCATTAAAGTGGCATAATCCTGCTCCTGCTGTGGACACAATTGCTGGAGTTATTAGACGGGTGCTAAAATACGGATTTTTTTTTAAAAAAGTATTCAAATATATTCAAATCTCTATGTAAGTTCAGTACCAAAATTTTTGCTATGATGAGCTTTTAGACTATTCAAACCTCATTCCCAGCTGGGCATGGTGGTTCATGCCTGTAATCCCAGCATTCTGGAAGCTGAGGTGGGAGGATCTCTTCAGCTCAGGAGTTTGAGACCAGCCTGAGCAAAGCAAGAGCCTGTCTCTACTAAAACAGGGCACTGTGGCCTGTGCCTGTAGTTCCAGCTACTTGGGATGCTGAGGCAGGAGGATCACTTGAGGCCAGGAGCTTGAGGTCGCTGTGAGCTATGGTGATGTCACAGCATTCTAACTAGGGTGACAAAGTTAGACCCTGTCTCAAAAAGAAAAAGAAAAACCTCCTCCCCAAAATGGTAAGTATAGAGGGTTTTTGTTATTATTTTCTTGTTGTTGATTCCAGTGATGATGCTATGATTTATTATGTAAAAACGAATGATTTGTAATTGGACTGTTCCATATGTAGTTGTAAGTGCAATATTTTTAATGAAAGATATCCAGACACTCTTTCTCCTATTTAACAAGATTGTAGGTATTCTGTCAGAAGATATGTTATGTGCATCAGTGACTGGAGATGGAATAGTAGGAACAGAAGTGGCTCTACGCAAACGAGTTGCATCTAAAAAGGTGAACGCTGGGACAAAGGAAGCAGAGCCAAAGTCTTCAAAAGGGTCCAAAGTATTTAAAGATCTGCTTACACAACATAGTATGTTCTCTACCTTAAAATTCTGCAAAGAATTAATGCAGTAAGGTGAATGTGAAATAAAAATAACTTTCATGTTATTTAATGACAATTAAATCCTTAAATCTCATAAACTAATATTTCTATTACTTAAACTTTCTCCAATGGACAATATAACTCAACAGACTAATATTCATTGGAATGAAAGAAAATCATCTATACATTAATTTAAATTACTCTGTTTTTGAGTCAGTCTGAAAATTTAAGAAAAGCTAGGTTGTATTATGAATTTGAGACTCAGTCTACAGAGGAGCATCTTACTTTTTAAACATCTTTTCCTAAACTTGCATTATGTTGGATGTATTTGATATTCATCCCCAAATAAGCAAAATCGTTGAGTATTCAATAGAAAACACACGTTCATGCTTGGTAATTTCAAACAGGTCACTCTTTTGGCAAAGGCACAAATGGGTCAGACCTTCATTCTTCCCTTTCCCTTTCTTTTTCCTTCTCTCTGCCTTTTTTTTTTTTTTTTTTTTTTTTGACACATACTGACAATCTGTCATCTCCCAGCATTATTATTATTTCTCTCCTGCCTACTCCCTGTTGGCCTCCTCTTTCCTTCCAGGGAAGTAGGCTGTTCAGGGCAGTTTCCCTCCACCTTCTTCTCTCCTCTTTTCTCTCTCTCTCTGTTTTTGAGATGAAGTCTCTTTCTGTTGCCTGGAGTGCAGAAGCCCAGTCACAGCTTACTGCAGACTTGAACTCCTGGGCTCAACTGATCATTCTGCCTCATCTTCCAAGTAGTTGGGACTACAGGCACTTGGGACCACATTCTGGTAATTAAACAAAACAAAACAAAAAACTTTTGTGGAGATAGGGTCTTACATTGTTGCTTAGGCTGGTCTTGACCTCCTGCCCTCAAACTATCCTCTTGCCTTGGCCTCCCAAAGTTCTGGGATTACAGTCATTTCATTTTTTTCACATATAAAAAGATGACACACCACAAAATCTGATTTTAAAAACTCCATGTTTGTATTTTACTTTGGACACTTAATAATAGTTAATGGGGCTAATAATAGATCTAACCCATTACTGAATTTTTTACCAATATGGTGGCTGCAAATATCTGAACTGACCCTAGGATAATCAATTTATTATGCCGAACCAATATGGCTTAGGATGTACAACTGATCTGAGATGCAAAGTAATCTATAAAATGAGCGTTCCTAATAGCCCTCAGGAGGTCCATTCCAACTCCAGGTCACCTGGGCAGGTGTGTGTCAGTTGTTGCCTGTCCAGCTGTGGCCAGCAGCATGGCCAGGTCTAGACTGAGCTCACTCTCCTCTTTAGCTCACACTTGGTCTTCTTCATCAATTCCCTCTTTCACCAAAGGGCCCCATATCCTCCCTGTTGCTCAAGCCAAAAACTGGGTATCATGACTGGGTTTTCACGATTTTTGGCTGCCTCATCCAATTAAGCTCCTTTTGTTCATTTGTTTTTCTTGAGACAGAGTCTTGCTCTGCTGCCCAGGCTAGAGTGCCGTGGGTGTCAGCCCGGCTCACAGCAACCTCAAACTCCTGGATTCAAGTGATCCTCTTGCCTCAGCCTCCTGAGTAGCTGGACTATAGGCCTTTGTCACCAGGCCATTCTAATTTTTCTATTTGTAGTAGAATTGGGGCATCACTTTTGCTCAGGCTGGTCTTGAACTCCTGAGTTTAAGGAACCCTCCCTCATTGGCCTCCCAGAGTGCTGAGATTACCGGCATGAGTCGCAGTGCCCACCAGATTATTACAGTCTTATACATTTTGTACGTTTTCTCTGCTACCTCCTTAATTTATGTTACCCTCACAGTGCACAGAGTTATCTTTAGAGCCTGTTTCAATGCAGATAGAATGATCTTTCTAAATCACAAAATAAAGTCCAAACTCCTAAATATATATTAAAACTAGGGCTTCTCCCCTGCTTTGGAGGCTCAACCTTTGTCATTTCTCTTCTTGTTCCCAATGCTTCAGTTAAACACAATAGTTACGTTCCCCAACCAGTGACAACAATGCTGGATGTTCCTTTGACCTGAAGTGTCAGTTCCCTGCCCAGGTCCTTTTGCCATTTCCTTGCTTGGCCCAAGTTAGCTCTCACGTTCTCGTGTGAGCACTTACTAGTGGTCGGTGAGGCTGAAGGGAGGTCTAAAATCACTTCATCTTTTCAACTGTAACTGCTTCTTTCATGTAAGCTACTTAAGCACCCCAGTGTCATTTCCCTGTGTCTGCAGTGCCAGGAATATCAAAATACCTACTAAAGAGTCACAAAGAAACAGTCGGCTCACCATGAATTCACTTTGGAGTAAATGTGAACTTGCCACGACGTCCCTCAGCTGTGACCTGGTGAGAATTCGACTGGCAGACTGCAGGTATTCCATTGCCACCTTCTCCCGAGGGGTTGGAACAGCCACAAAGGGTTCAACGTTCCCCAAGCTACTCATGTCCAGGGTGAGAGATACGTTGGACCCTCGTCTACATGGGAGAGGAATGTTATTATGTTAAGATTCACATGAATTCTGGGGGGTACATGATGTGGGTTTGGGTAGTGTGAATCGTTTTGACTGCAGAAATTTGCTTTTTTTGTGCATGCACACAATTCACTGACAACACTTACAGAAATGCCAACCACATATATTTTCTCTTTTAGTACCGTGATCAGCCATAGAAACTATTCATAGTGACACTTTTGTTGTCCCAAAGAACTCTAATTGAGAAAATACACTGTAATTTATTAACGGGTATAGTTATAGTAATCATAGGATGCCTAATAAGATGAGGCGAAATATTTAGACAAAGTAAACACATTTGAACTGAAAAAATCAGATATAACACAAACCTACTTCTATTTATACTTATGTCTGAGAGTCCCACCTATGTATGAATCCATATAAATAATACAGCTGCCTATTATTTTCATATTCAATGTACCATACTCAGGATTTTATGGGTACAGGGAACTCAAGAGAAAGAAATTTCATTATTTAGTTCAAGTTATTGCCTTTTAAATTAAAAGTTTAAAAACTAACTTCTGAGTGAATCCCTAAAAGACTGCTTCTGTGCCCTGTACTTAAGTGTGTGTTAAACTTAGAAGGGGCCACAGGAATCACAGACTCTTAAAACCAATTAGAATTTATCTGCTTTTTGTAATTTCTCTAGGCTTGTTGGGAGGCAGGGTGGAGTTCTTCAAACTTCTGAGACCCTTTGTGTTCTGTGCAGAAGGCAAGTGCCTTGTACCAGTAATATTAGCTGTGTAGAGCCAAGGAGTAATTAGAAAATAGGAGAGAGATTAATAAACATTTGAAACTGAAGATCAAAGTCAGAGATGGCGTCCACAGGAACTGTTAGATTTTGGGGGCTGCATGAAGTGATGAAGGGCAGCAGGCTGGCAGCCGCAGGTGCTGCCCACCTGTCCGGTCAGGAGAAGGGTGGCGCCTCGGTTCGACTCCACGTGCTCGGTGTCCACACGCCCAGGGGTCCATGCGCTCTGGGGGGTCCACACGCCCAGGGGTCCATGCGCTCTGGGGGGTCCACACGCCCAGGGGTCCACACGCCCAGGGGTCCATGCGCTCTGGGGGGTCCACACGCCAGAGGGTCCACACGCCCAGGGGGTCCATGCGCTCTGGGGGGTCCACACGCCCGGGGGTCCATGCGCTCTGGGGTGTCCACACGCCCAGGGCGTCCATGCGCTCTGGGGGGTCCACACGCCCAGGGGTCCACACACCCAGGGGTCCACGCACTCTGGGGGGTCCACACGCCCAGGGGGGTCCATGCGCTCTGGGGGTCCACACACCCGGGGGTCCACGAGCGGGGGGGTGGGGGTGGGGGGGTCCGCCGCCTTTCGGTTTAGTGAGTAAACTTCCTGTGGGGTCCCTGTTAAGCTGAGAGCTGTGGAAGCCTTTTCACGTAAACTGACTTAGGGAAGAAGAACTTTGTCTTGCAAGGGAAGGAGAAAGGGAGCTGATATTTGTTAGCTCCCTACTACGTGCCACACCCTGTCCCATGCACTTTCCTGTGGGGTGTCTCGTGTTCCCGGCACTATTCCCAGGTATTGCTTTTAACCCACTAAACAGCTTAAGAAAAATCTAACCGAAAACACAGGGGTGGAGCACAGATTCCATCCACGTTGTAATTTTAATCCCAACCGGCTTCTGCTTTGCCTCCCAAAGCGAAGGCGCAGCTGGCCGGGTCAGACCCTGAGCCGGGTGGACTCGGAGTCACCTGCTGGGGGGTGGGGCGCCCCGGGGGCAGGTCTGGTCTCCACAGACCCGCGCTCCTCTCGGCTCCAATCCTGCCCTTCTGGTCAGGCTGTTCAGCATCTCCGTGTCTCAGCGTTCCTCTCTTTAATAAAATGAATAGTTAAATATACCTGCCTCTGGAGGGTTAATACGAGGGTTAGCCAGACAAGGTAAGTACACTGCGTGTAAAAAGCAATGTTTGACTTTACTAAATTTGAGTAATAATAGACATAGTTCTACCTGACTGTCACCTTGGGCTTCTCTAAGGATTTTAGGAGATCTTCCCAAAAACATCAGCATCATTTACGGAGATAAACTTGAAAGGTTTGAAATCAAATGGGTAGAATCTACACAATCCTCACTAAAAAAAAAAAAAAAAGTACATCCTTCTTGATAACCTATTTATCTTAAAATTTCCCTTTATTATGACAAATTCATTTCCCCTGAATCCTAAACAGGGCCAGGGCACTTCACCTCCACACCTCAGACAAAGCCTCCAAGCTCAGAGTGGAGTTGAACTTGCACAAGCTGTTGACCTTCAGAGAGCATTTTCCACAAAACACCCTTATCAGGGTAAGTGCTCAACCATGGCAGCTGTGAAATATTGTGGTAGGATGTCATTAGTGGGAAAAATCTCTGCCTTTCTACATCTCTATTTTCAAGGAATAAACAATATTTAGACTAATTGAAATATGGTGGAAATAGGAAATCTAATTAGTAGATTCAACTTAAAAATACTAAAATACTTGGACCAGGAGTGCTGGCTCACAGCTTGTACTCCTAGCACTCTGGGAGGCCAGCGGAGGTGGGACTGTTCCATCGGAGAGAAATCGCAAGTTGGAGATTAGCCTAAACAAGTGGGAGACCCATCTCTACTACAAACAGAAAAACTTAGCTGGAGTGGTGGCCTGTGCTTGTAGTCCCAGCTATTCAAGAGGCGGGAGCCCAGGAGTTGGATACCATAGTGAGCCACGCATGCTAGCCTGGGCGACAGAGAGAGACTCTGTTGGAAAAAAAAAAAAAATTAAAATATCCACACACATCTTAGCCATCTCTTGTGCTTGGAGAGAAAAGCCTAAATAAACTCCTATATACATATTTTATAGTGTTTGTTTTTCTAAATTTGTAGAAAATTTATAAAATTTAGCAGTTTTAAAAAAGGAATTAAAATCACTCTTACATATTTTTCACTAGCATTTAAATTGACTTTACAATTTGGCTATTTACAGGTAATAATGGTGTGGCTTATTATCTAAATTTCTATGTCTTTGGTTAGAGATGGGGACAATTACATTCTTGGATGACTCTTATTTATAGGTCCTTTGAGGATGTTCACCCTCCTTTCTAATTTTCATCGTGTGGCGTTAATATATTTACTATTGATTACTATGATCTATAAATGATAGTGACTTTGTCTCAGATAAACCTATTGCAAATATACAGTTTGCCTTAAAACACTAAAAATTTTTCTTTAAAATTACATTTATATTCAGTCAAACATACTTGTCTTTTCCTTTGTACTTTCTTTAATACACAGGAATTCTTCTTCAAGAAGTTTAAATATTTTAAAGTTAATCTTTTAATGTACTTGTAACTTATTTTGGGGTGTGGTAAAAGATAGTCATCTAAATTTTTTCCCCTCAAGTAGTTTATCTATATTTCTAACACAATTTGCTGAACAACCTAGAGAATAGATGTGTTTTGTAAATAAGGGAATGTTAGATTTTTAACCAGCTATCACTGATTAATAGTTTGGAGGAGAAAATACTACATATAGTATTTTACTGAACTAAGAGATTGTGAATTTATTCCATAATAACCATACATAAAAATGGTAAGAAGAGAGGACAAAATCAGAAAGATATTTTAAAAACAAGATGAGCCTAAGAAATTAAAAGAAAATTGAAATCAAGACACAGGGAAAAAAATCTAAAGGATTTAGAGAAAAAAATCAATAGGACCTAGACTTTTAATAAAAACAGAATGTGGAAAAGTAAGAACACAATCTCTGCTGAAAGCTTTGCTTTTGCTCTGCTGTGTAACTGTGCACACACTGTGTGTTGTGCTGTTAACCGTGCACACACTGTGTTCTGCCCTATAACTGCACACACTTTGTGTTCTGCCCTATAACTGTGCACACACTGTGTGTTCTGCAGTGTAGCTGTGCACACATGGTATGTTCTGCTGTTACCTGTGCACACACTGTGTGTTCTGCCATGTAACTGTGCACACACTGTGTTCTGCCGTGTAACTGTGCATACACTGTGTGTTCTGCTGTTAACTGTGCACACACTATGCGGCCTTCTTTATGTCTCATGATTGCTGTTGCACAAAAAGGAATATAATAAAAAGCTTTATCAAGCTCCTGCTGTAACACCAATTATTATTTATGCCAACAAATAAATGGGAGGGAGGAAATTCAAAAGATAGCAATGTGAACAATTGAAGGAAAAAGCAAATTCTTAAGGAAAAGTAAAAGGAATGCAATAAACAGCATGTTAATTACAATTAAGTAAAAAGGAAAATATGTATAAATATTATGGGCCAGGGCCACACATTCATTTCAGCAGGTGAAATAAACAACTCTTGGTTGAACTGTTTGATTCTGCATCCACTGTTCCCAATGGCCAAGAGCTAGGAAGAAAACACAGCTAAAAATACAAGAACACTACAACCAGGGGTTCGAACAACTCAGAAATCAGGTATTTATTTTCTTCTTCTTCTTCTTATTATTATTATTTGAGACAGAGTCGCACTCTGTCACCCTGGGTAGAGTGTGGCGGCATCATAGCTCATAGAAACCTCCAACTCTTGGGCTTGAGCAATAGCTGGTACTATAGGCATGCACCACCATGCCCGACTAGTATTTCCTAGTTTTAGTAGAGACGGGGTCTCACTCTTACTCAGGCTGGTCTTGAACTACTGAGCTCAAGCATTCACCCCCCTCAGCTTCTCAGGGTGCTGGGATTATAGGTGTGAGCCTCTGGGAGTGGCCATGTTGCTGGATTTTAGAAGCTGGGTATGGACAGCAGAGGCTACACCATCCATCCTGTCAGCAGGGCTGAGTCTCAGCCATGCTGCCTTTTCACAACAGTCCAGCCCCTGAGACTTCACACATTGCACCTCATTAATGCCCAGTAAGGAATGGAAAAGGAAGTAGGACAAAGTGAAACAAAGGATCATTTTGCCTGTGGTCCAGGAAGATGTACTTCTGAAGCTATTGGATTATGAAATTAAATTTCAGGGGGAAATGATGGCAGCTGCTTATCTTGAAGCACTTGAAATGGGAACGGAAAAATATGCATCTTAAAGATTATGAGAAGAATTTAGTACAGAATGGAGGCAAACGGATTTGACCTTTGAGAGCTTGTTTTGTTTAATAAAAGATATAATTTATCAGAGCTGTGTTCATTAGAGCACACATCTAATGCTACGTGGTGAAGAGTTAAGAACATTACTGGTCATGTCCTCTGGGATCTGAAATTGCCCTTGTGCCCTGTCATGGCACAGAGCGGGAATCTTGGCTCGATTATAAATGGTGAGCTTAAACCCTTCTGCCCCAACTTAAGCTTTCTTAGTTAATTTTGCGCATTCACTTTTTCCACATCTTTAATTTTCTAGAATTCTAATTAAAAAGAAAAACAATTTGAAAACGTTTTTGCTACTGGAAAAACAAAGGAGGAACAGAGTGAAATGGAGAGACGGGATTCCTTTCCTGTGCTCCAGTGGACTGACCTCCAAGGTCATTTGCAACCCCGAATCCTTCTAAGTGCCACGTGTATCAACATTTACTGTATATACTTGAGTATAAGCCGAGTTTTTTCGGCACAAAATTTGTGCCAAAACTAGGTACCCTGTTTCCTCAAAAATAAGACAGTGTCTTATATTAAGGTGTGCTCCCAAAGATGCGCTAGGTCTTATTTTCAGGGGATGTCTTATCTTTCCTGTGAGTAGGTCTTATTTTCGGAGGATGTCTTATTTTCTGGGAAACAGGGTAGTAAGCAATTATAGAAAAGCAAGCTAGGGAAGAATGGCTGGAGTGTGTGTGTATATGTATTAATGATGTATATATGTTTGTGTGTGTATATATATAGTTATATATACGTACATAAACATACATACAGAGGGTGCCAAAAATACACATTTTAAGAAAGGAAAAAACTGTTAAAATTGTAATACTTAATATGTACCAATAACAAAAAATGAATACAAGACCTGTCAAGTACCTCCTATACTTACAGAAGTCAGGTGTGCCTTGAGGTTTACAAACTTAGTACAGTTTTCCCCTTTCTTAAAATGTGTATATATCTTTAGCACCCTCTGGGTATGCACACGTATGTGTGCATGTGGGTGTGTTTATGTTTGTACACACACACACACACACACATATATATTCTAACTATGCCTATACCTTTGCAGAATCACTGTTCCCACCTTATGGGCTGTTGTTAATTTTATGAAGGGCGGTTTTATAATCACTCAGGAAGGACAGCAACATTCTCCCTAGTACATAGGTAGGAAAATGAATCATTTCCTACATCAGAAATATTCTCTCTGTTATAATATTTCATTTTCACTTGAGAGTGAAATCCATTCATCATCTTCCTGGTCCAGGCCTGGCATCTTGTAAACTTATCAGTCCTTTCCCACAGATTTCCCTCAGGAAATTTTACTCCAGATAGTCACACTACCTATTTGTTTGTTTTAGCTTCTAGAAATTAGTAACAATGTGTTTATGGCACAGACGGGTCATGAAGATTCTGAGCTTTCTTCTCTGTTCCCATAGACAACATCACCCTTGTGAAGTCCTGATATCTTTTAGACCCTGCATTTCAGTGTACCAACTGCCCAATCAGACTAGTGGCCCATACCAAGGAATCAACTAAGGAGGTCTTGGGACTTGGGAACTACCTCAGCACAAGAAGACAATTTCTGCCTCCCAACCTTATGAGTTCATCCCCAGCCAATCAACAGACCCAATTCTCTAGACCTTTGCTGACAAACTATCTTTAAAAACCTTTTCTCCATAATTCTTGGGGAGGATTTGAGAAATTTCTCTAGTGTCCTCACAAGATATCTGATCACTTTCTTCGCTGTAACCTCTGCTGTCTGAATGGACTGGCTTCCTCTAGAGCAGCAGACCATGAACTTGGTTTAAATGTAATAATTATATAAAATCTTTTGAATCCATGCAATGATATCTCTCCTTTTATATGTGTATACAATAGGCAAAATTCACAATGCCCTTGTTTTATTATTGTAACAAAATAAAAATAATTATTAAAAAAACATAAATTGAATGCGTTACATTGTTGTTTACCTATTGACCTTGGAACCTGAGTTTAAATCATTGCTCTGAACTTAACTGAAGCTCCTTGGGCCTTAAACTCCGTAATTTGCAAATGACAATAACTAAATCCATAAGGTTGAGTCACACTATTAAAAGTAAAGCAAAACTATGTGAATGTTCCCAGTATATCATCCATCACATAAGAGATTATAAATGATTATAATAATTAATTACAATCATATAGTTTTCTTACTTCACTCTGCATACATGGCTGTGGCAGCTATGTGAGAATAACATGTATATCAAATATTTGAGGATGGTATGATTCAGAAAACTGGTTAGTGAGAAAGACTTAGCAACAGTGTTACTTATGAAAAGTCAGTAGTCATCTAAGTTTGGGCCATTTTTTATACTTTGAGTTCTTAAAATTCATACCTAATATTCTCCCCCCCCATGATTACATGACTTTTATTATTTTTTTTAAATTTCAGAATATTACAGGGGTGCATAGGTTTATAGAAAAAAATACATAATATTCTTAAAATTCACATCTTTTGTTCTGGTTGAAAAATAATGCATGTTTAATGGAGAAAAACTAAAGGTAAAACTAAAAAAAAAAATTCCATAATACTAGTACTTAGAGTAAACTGTAAATAACATTTTTGGCCAGTTGCAGTGGCTCATGCCTATAATCCTAGCACTCATGCCTATAATCCTAGCACTCTGGGAGGCCAAGGTGGGAGGATCACTTGAGCTCAGGAGTTCCAGACCAGGTTGAGAAAGATCAGGTTCCCATATCGACTAAAAAGAGAAAAAAATAGCCACGTGTTGTGGTGGGTGCCTGTAGTCCCAGCTACTGAGGACACTGAGGCTGGGAAAATCATTTGAACTCAGGAGTTCCAGGTGGCTGTGAGTTAGGCTGACACCACAGCATTCCAGCCTGGTGAGACAGTGAGATGCTGTCTCAAAAAAAAAAAAAAAAAAAAAGAAAAAAAAATTGTGTGTGTGTATATATCCTTCGGGTCTTTGTATGTATGATACAAAAATTTGATTTTTACTCAATGTTATCTTATAATTTTCCTTTTTTAAATACTAACTATATCATGAATTTCTTTTCATGTCTTCCAGGTTATTTAAACATGACTTTCAAACACCCTAGTGTTCCATTGTCAGGAGGTATCACAGTCTATTTAACCAATACCTTACTTTTGGACACTTAAGTTGTTTTCAATTTTTCACCATTATAAACAAAACTGAGGTGAACATCCTTGAACCTAAATGTGTGTTTCCATAATCACTTTTCAGTCAAGAAGTTTTAAAAACTGATTCAAAATCTCTGAATTTGGAGAAGTTGCTGGACACAGCGGGTGTGGAGGGAGCACAGACTGACCCAGGGGCTCACTGACATGGACTCAGCACAGACCCTCTTCATCTTTGGGTGGGTCTTTGCAGTAGCTGTTTAGGAAGACTTCCTAACTCTAAAACCTCCTGATTCACTGTGGTATCTTCCAGAATAATGTCTGAGCACTGAAAGTATCTTGATAAAATACCCAAATAGCTGCCCTTGGACATAAAATGCTTTCTAATCTGTTCTGTCACCTCCTGCCCCATTCTTACCCAGACCTTGCCTCGGTCAGGCTGATGGCTCTGCTGTTCACACCTTAAATGTGCTTGCCCCAACTCTTTCAGGTCCAGTCCTCCAAATGGTAGGGGCTGGTCTCAGGAAAGGGCAATTTTTCCAGTGGGTCACCAACACATATCACAGTCACTAGAAATGATTTGCCCTAAAGGTTGGATACCTCGAGGGTGACTTTGCCTTTAATTCTTCTCTGTACCCATCCTGAGCACATGGAAAGCAGCATTCGTGTTTTGCATGGGTGAACGGCAGTGGATTAACTGGTGAGGGTGATGCCATGTGGAATTACCGTGCTCTGATGTCGTGCATGGGTGAACGGCAGCGGATAAGCTGATGAGGGTGATGCTGTGTGGAATTACTGTGCTCTGATGGCTTTTCCATCCCTTCTGAAAATAGGGGCATTAGGACATCCTGTTAGGAGTTTGAAAATCTGAGCTCAGAGATCAAGCTTACATAGGTACAGTGAAAGTTACAGTTGAGTCTTATTTGAGTATCAATGAAGGCTGAGCATTAACATCCTAATGATCTATTTTTTTGGTATCGGGTATTGTTTTGACGTCACCCTTTTAACAAAAAAACAAAATGATGGTAGCTTTAATTTTAGTTCCCAAGTTTAGTTGTTCCTAGTTCATATAATTAGTTAAGAAAAAATGACGTTGAAGAAACATTAATAAATCTCAATGAATAAACCATTTTTCAAATGAGAAATCTTTGAATTTCAGATGATTTATACACATACATACATTATATTTTCTAAGTAGCTGAATAAATTAATAATTACCTATCTCTTTACCCTAGCAACTGCCAAAAAACCCTTCCAACTAAATTAAATGTATTCATTTACTGACATTACCAGAAATGACATATATGATATTGTATAGTTTTTGACGACTCACATTTTAGCTGAATGCCATGGATTCTTATAATCATGCATGTTGATGATGACAGGATGGCAGTTAATATTAATAAAGCTAAGTTTGTAAGAGCTGGTTCACTTGTATGATCTCATTTAATTGTTACAACAATTTTTGAGAGAGATGTTATGATTATTCCACCTTAAATATGGGGAAAGTGCAGATGTTAAGTGACGTATCAAAAGTCATTCAGGAAGGGAGGTGAACGCAGATAGTGTGATTCCCAACACTTTATTCTTAACCACAGACATATGCTGAATTAGTTCAGCTACAAACACCTATTAGTACCTACAATATTCCACCTCTAGTGGCTGCCAAGGATAAGAAGACATGATCTCTATTCTTGAGGAATTTACAGACTGAGCAGAGAACCCTAAATAAATAATTCCAATATTAGTAGCCTGTTATGGATTAGAGACATGCTTAGGGAATTTTAGAGGCTATTTATTTATTTTCAAAGCACATTTCTTTATACCAAATCCTTAAACTTATTTTTAGTCATTGGAGAAAAAAATTAATAAAGTTAAATTCTCACAAAGAAAATGTCTGCATTTATGAAGACAATTAGATGTTTTAATAAGTAATTATATTTGTCATCTATCTGAAAGCTTCTAGAAGTCCTCTAGAAGGCAGATACCTTAAGTCATTAACTAGGGCTCACGAACGTCGACCTTCACTGAAAATGAGCTCTCAGTCAAAATATGAGCTCTCAGTCAAAATAATGAAAATCTGTTCTACGAATGCTTAGCCAAGAACAGTGATTTATTTAAAATATGCATTCCTGTGTCTGTTCGGTGTCCATTTAAAAGTATGCCACCCGGGCCAGGAACAGTGGCTCATATTTATAATCCTAGAACTCTGGGAGGCCAACGTGGGTGAATTGCTTGAGCTCAGGAGTTCAAGACCATCCTGAGCAAAAGCGAGATGCAATCTCTACTAAAAATACAAAAATTAGCCAGGTGTTGTGGTGGACCCCTATAGTCCCAGGTACCCAGGAGGCTAAGGCAAGAGGATTGTTCAAGCCCAACGGTTTGAAGTTGCAGTGAGCTGTGACACCACAGCACTCTACCCAGGGTGACAGAGTGACACTCTGTCTCAAAACAAACAAACAAACAAACAAAGTGTGCTACCCAGCAGTGCAATCATGGGCTTTGGTCAGTTAGATGCTTTGTCAATAAACCAGGATGACTGTTGCTGTCTACAAGTCACTGGCCTTTTCCCCTGGCAATTTCAGAGTAGGGAATTGCTTCCTTTTGGCCAGTGAAGAGTCACTGACTTGGCTGGGTTATTCTATGGCATCAGATGGCAGTTAAGGTAGCATGATTCCTCAGGTGGAAGGAAGGAAGGCTCCAGTTACCTGGGCGAACTGTGTTAGTGATAAAAGAAGGGAGAATTCTTGGTTTGATCTTTACCATCATCTTCATGCCAAGGTAAATACACAGTCATGTTATCAGTTACACCTAGTACAGAGACGGATGCTTAATATAAAGTATTGAATACAGCTGCCAATCGTTAAAATGACCTCCTCCTTCCAAATAACTGGAATTTGTTGGCTTGGTGCCATTTATAATAATTCACTTTTATTTCTGGGTCTTTTCTCATCCACTGTCAGATAGAGTAATTGCAAGATAACCTTAAAGATCAAACAGCTATTCATCCAAATTCAGATATCTTGTATATGAGACAACGTAAAGCCTTCTTCCTTTTGATGCTGCGTTATATTATCTATATTATGTCCAAGGAGCAGATGGACTGGTAAAAAATAAATATTTCTGGAATACAAAATATACACATTTTAAAAAGTGCACTGAAATTTATCATATAAATGACACTTTTATGCTTGCTGCAGGAAATATATCTTTGCTTTTCCAGAAATAAAAACATTCTAAATTAGCATGTTTCAACCAGATCAAAAGAAACGAAAAATGCCCAAAAGAAATGATGAATTAATTTTTGAGAAACAGGTAACATTTTGATATAAAATTAAAGTTATATATACTTTCCCCCTTTTATTGAGGTATAATTTTTATACATTAAAATTCAACTTTCTGAAGTATACAATTAAATGGTTTTTAGTTTAGTCACATAGTTGTGTAAGCATCGCCACAGTCAATTTTAAAACATTTTCCTCAGCAGAGCCTGGAGGCTCACGCCTATAATCCTAGCATTTTGGGAAGCTAAGGCCATTGAATTGCTTGAGATCAGGAGTTCAAGACTAGCTTGAGTTAGACCAAGACCCTGTCTCTAAAAAACTAGCTGGGCATCACGGTGGGCACCTGTAGTCCCAGCTACTCGGGAAGCTGAGGCTAGAGGATCTCCTGACGCCACGAGTTTGAGGTTGCTGTGAACTATGATGACATGCTCTACCCAGACTCTGTCTTGGAAAACACACAAACACACACAAAACATTTTCCTCACCCGAAGAGAAACTGCCTCTCCACTAGGAATTACTCCACACCCCTCACTGCCCCAGGCCCTGGAAACCACTACTCTACTTTTTGTGTCTATAGATTTACCTGTTTTAAACATTGCATATAAATGGAATCAGGCAACATATGGTGTTTTCTGTCCGACTTCTTTTACTTAGCATGTTTTCAAGATTCATCTGTCTACTCTTTTTTTTTCCTCTCTGTTTCCCAGGCTGCAGTGCAGTGGCACAATCATAGCTCCCTGTGACCTTGAACTCCTGGACTCAAGTGGTCCTCCCACCTCAGCCTCCTGTGTAGCTGGGACAAAGGTAAGTGCCATCATGTCCAGCTACCTTTTAAAGGATTTTTTAGAGATGGAGTCTTGCTAAATACATTGCAGGCTAGTCTTGAACTTCTGGGCTCAAGCTATTCTCCCACCTCAGCTTCCCAAAGTCCTAAAGTGATCATGGGTGTGAGCTGCCATGCTGGCTCCTGCGTTAACATTTTATAGCGTAATCTATTCCATCATATGGATGCACCACGTTTGTCTGTCCATTCTTCAGTTGATGAACATTTGAGTTGTTTCCAGGTCTGACTATTACAAGTTATTCTGCTATCAACATTTGTGCATACGTTGCTGGGTGACATACGTTTTTATTTCTATTGGGTATTTACCTAGGAATGGAATTGCTGGGTCACATGGTAACACGGAGTTTAACTTTTTGAGAAGCTACCAAATATTTTTTCAAAGTGACCGTACCATTTTACATCCCCACTGCTGAAGCAGAAGCATCACTTAAGCCCAAGAATTTGAGGTTGCTGTGAGCTATGACACCACAGCACTCTACCCAGGGTGACAGAGTGAGACTGTCTCAAAAAAAAAAAAAAAAGAAAAGAGTCAGTGCAGTGTTAAGAATCACGTGGAGGCTGTTCACCTCGCAGTGTATCTCTGTAGTATAGACCGTAGCACAGTTCTGGCCCTGCTCAGTTGTTTAGATGAAGGTATCCAAAGGTATCTTCTTGGTCTTAATGACTACTTCTGTCTATATTATTATTCAGATAAAGTGGTTACTGTTCCAGCCTCACTTTATTTTATGTTGAGTAGACATATCTATGATAAATGTACTTGTTCATTCAAAGAAAATAATCTTTTTTAATTTTTAAAATGTGAACATAATCATAAAATTAATACATAAAGTTTTCAAAAACCACAGAAGAGGCAAGTGGAGAAGAAAGGAGCCTTCCTCTTAGTTCTTTCTCCCAGATCACCACTGCTCTGGTTTTAGAATTTTAACACAGAAATTCTAATATGTATCTGGACAACTATAAATTTCTGAGATATTGAATAATGATATTTTTACTTACATCTCCAGGACATGTTTTTGTGAATGATGTAATAATGAACAAAGAAAATATCTTAAAAAAATTTACCACCTTTCAAATGTTAGGTTAGGATAACTTTTAATACCAACCAGCTCTACCATCTGAGCGTGTTAAGCAGCCCTAAACCATCTAGTGACACTTATTCTGAAAATGGTCATTTCTGGTAAGAATGGACGAAAGAAATAAGCCAAGGAGTCTAACAACTGAAAGACTCTAACAAGGGATGGCAGGGGGTAGGGGCCACCAGGTTTGACAAATAAAAACACAAGATGCCCAGTTTGATTTTAGAAAATAGCTCTAATTTCCACGTTTTTTTAATTTAATGGAAAAAAAAAAAACAAAAAAAACTTAGTCCAGGATATTTAGGGCATCCTGACAAAAATCGATGCAGGACACAGGACAAAGTCATTAAATGCAGGACATATTCCATATTCACAGAACGCCTGGCAGCCCTAACAAGGTGGAAAACGATTGACCTGATTTGAATTCCTCTGATGCATCCCTGTGTCTCTCCCACGCACGGCAGGGATTTGTAGGTATGGAAAGGAAACAAGAATGGAACGTGTAGAGGTTTTCAAAACTGACTTGAAATGAATTGCTTCTTCTGTTTACCAGGATGTTTTGACCTGATTTCAAAAGAAAAAAATAGTATTTGCTTTTATTATGTATTAAACAATTATAATATAAAACCTGATGGTTAGTGATTTTCCTGTAATAATGCTTACTGATTTCTGTGGTATGAATAGGAATCCATGCTAAGAAATGCTAAGAAAACTAAAATCTTCTTGTAAAAAGTCCTGGACAACCATAGTATTTGAAAGATCTCACTGTCTGAGTTAGGACAAAATGAATTTTAGAAAATATGCTACTTTGATTTGAATATTATTAACCCTTTGTATTTTATGTGAATAAAATGTGTTCACTCTAAAATAGTCTTCAACAGTTTAAATATTTTGTATTTGTTTATGTTGTAGGGGTCATGAAATATAAAATTTAAGAAAAAAATGTAAAAGGGACATATAAAAAGGTATAAATTTGTAGATGAAACATATGTACACTGGTTTTCATCTATTTTAAATATTTTTCCAAAACAGTTTGAAGGTATGTTTTTTGAAGTGTTTTGCTTTCATTTGTCTGAATTACCAATGCATACATTTACCACCGATCGTTCTCCATGTGAGATGAGGACATTCAGAGACGCCTGAATACTATCACCAGGAGGAGCTTAGACAATGTCCCAAGGCGAGTGCTCACTAACCAGACACTAGCAGCCCCTAGAGTACAGGTCTACACCTAACACATTCCCAAAGTTCTTCAGAGCTCAGCAAGTCAAAATATGCTACGGAAATCATTTTTGACAAGAACTCTTGGGCTAAGCTTTAAGTAATTAGTATCTAGCTAGGACAGGAATCACCCAGTATCCTGTGCAGGAACACAGCTGATGTGAAGCCATTTCGCCCCCCCCCCACCCCCCCCACCCCCCCCCACCCCCACCCCCCCGTAATCAGGCTTTCTAATGTCCTGCCAACGCACTCCAGCCTGCCCTCGATAAGCCTGGGCTTTACGGGAACGCAGGGTTCATGACTGCGCAGGGTACGAGGCTGCCCACCCTGTCCTTTCCTGAAGATTATTTCTATGGTAAAATTGTGCTTTATCATAGTAACCCTTTTCCAGTACAAATCATAATGGAACTTCTAAACTTCCTGATTAAACTGATTAGTGTTTTGTTAGAAGGGGAACAAGAGGATAAAAAGTCCTTTTTATTTGCTAGAATAAAAATTGCAAAGGCTTAAGCACCCAAGTCTATTGCTTCCATTGAATACAAATCTATATTTTTGTTAGCAAAGAAGAGATGGAAGCCTTCTGGTGGATATCAGCTAAGAATCCCACTCTTTTTTTCTGTTATAAGTGGTATATTAGCAAAGAAACACTAGAAAAATGGAATGGAAGAGATACAGCAATTCCCAGTTTTATGTAAAAAGAATAGCTAACTAGAGATATTAGCACATGGAGACACTGTTTTCAAGTGCTTTTTCTTATGATGTCTTTATCAGGGTAAAATTGGTCAAATAGAATGAGTTAGCAAGTTTTCCCTCCTCTTCTATTTTCTGGAAGAGATTGTGTAGAACTGACATTATTTCTTTATTGTTTGGTAAAATTCACCACCGAAGTTACCTGAGCCCTTTCTGGGAGATTTGTAACTTATATTCAATTTCCTCTATAAATACAGGTTATTTATTCCTTCAGTGAGCTTTGGTAGTTTATATCTTACAAGGAATTTGTTTTCATTAAGTTGCTATATAGACCCGGAGTTGGTCTTGTGTTTTCAAATTATCTTTTCTGCACTTGCGTCTTCGGAAGGGCGGCGGGGCGGCCGCGGCTGGACATCGCGCTGGGCGGCCGGGTGAGCCAGGACGGGGGCGGGGACGGGGAGGGGAAGGGGGACCAGACCCGGAGGGAGGGCCGGCTGCTCCCCGCCAGCTTTAGGATCATTACAAGGCCCTTTCTTTGTTTGATTTGGCTTCAAATCTAGAGATGGCAACAAAGGTCTCAAGTGGGACTTTTGAGGACAAGAAACCGAGCTGCCTCCAGTGTCCTGGGGACAGAAGCGAAGGGGTGGGAGGCGGAACCCCCGTGGTCCCCGCGGGGCGTCATCGGGGAGAGTTTGGGGCACACGCTGTTCTATCTCAGAGCGCTTCTAGTTCTCCACCGAAAAATAATGACTATAGTTCAATTGTGAACATAGAGGAAGCGGACAGGGCGCCCCGGGCATCGAGGGGGCAGGAAGCTCGGGCGCGCCCAGACCAGTCCCAGGCGAGGCTCCGGGACGTTCCTCCTGCGCCCACGCCTCCCTGTCCTCCAGATCAGAGTCAGACCCCAAAATCTGCCCGCCTGAAAGGAGATGAGGGGCCGGGACACTGCGAGTTTGTGAGGCGTCTCGTCCTGGCCCCAGCAGCTGCCCCGTGTGTCCAGGCGGAGCCGTGGCCATCCTCCTCTGCGCGGTCCCTGCTGTCCACACAGGGCATTCTCTGTCCATCTCTGTGGGACATTTTTCTTATCAGTACTAACAATAGGCCTTTGAATATGAACATATTTGAGTAGGCCCCGTAAGTTATCTTATTTCTTTCATTTTCTTATCTTAGATCCCCAAAAGTTTGTCTTTTTTCTAAATCTGGGTTCTGGTTAAAGTTGACATTTAGTGGCCAGAGGAAGTGGCCCACTGTGTGGGGTTCAGGTAGGTGGGTCGCTTGAGTTTAGTTCAAGACCAGCCTGAGCAAGAGCAAGACCCCATCTCTACTAAAAATAGAAAAATGAGCTGGACATTGTGGTGGTGGGGGGGTAGTCTCAGCTACTTGGGAGACTAAGGCAGGAGGATCACTTGAGTCCAGGACTCTGAGGTTACTGTGAACTAGCCTGATCCCACCACACTCCATCCTGGGCCTCAGATTGAGATTTGTCTCTTGAAATCCAGTGTTTCACTGACTGGGTCTGTCTGTCCAGAGGTGCTCTAACAATTATGCTTCCTAGTGCAAATATGCTAAGAGAGGTTTAATTATATTAGAACGCCTGCGTTATATATAACTAGATCAGCCAGAAAAACATATTTTCCATGTCCCACGTCTGTACTTAGCCATCATTACCTTTGTTGTTTGGATGTCCTACAGAAGCTCTTACACATAGTACTGCTGAACATCCAGATTCGTCTGTTAGAAATGATGCTAAAAAGATGAACCAAACAGCTCTGATCAGAGTCAGTGCCAGTGAACACTGCACACACCAACACTGCTGTCCAGGAATGGAGAGCGTATCTACCTGGCATGGCATCTCCTGAGGGCCCAGTATTGTAGCTAACAATTAACCACCTCCTCGGACCCACTCCTTTTCATGGCAATGGAACAGCAGGTGGAAGAGTCCACAGAGGATTGTACTGCCCAACTGGATCGCCATGCTAATCAAAAGGGTGACAAGCAGAGGTGGGCGGGGCAGATTATGAAATGCCTCCCAAATACATTTGGGTTTTCTGCAGGATTCTATTTGGCTATCTGTGAGTTTTCTTACAGGGCCTTGGGAAATGCCAATTCTCCCTGGCTCCTTAGCTTAGCACAAGACTTAGGGTCTTGTGCCTCTCCTCTACTTGACTATGGATGAAGCTGGAAGTATGGCTTTGCAAAATGGTAGGATTCAAAATACTGCAAACCTTTTCTAGCCCCCTTCATAGCCTCCGATATTTTACTGGATGAGTAAATAAAATGGATCAAAATCCCCCCTGATGATCTGTCTAGGAAAGGGGTTTTTGTGAGGGCAGGTGGCTAGTTACTAGAACTGGCAGGAACAGCCAGGGTTGTGGATTTCCTAACAAATCACGCATGCTGATCAATCTTTGCTGACTCTATGGCCCATGTTGACCCTGATTTTAAAAGTATACGAATTTTGTCTCAAAAAGTATTGTATTTAGAAATAAGAGCAAACTAGCAGAGTTTGTTCTCAAAATAAGGGAAGCACAGATGAACAAATGGCTTAATGCTTTTTTACCCTCTGGGAAGCTTGTCCTGGTTATGAACCCCCCCACCCCACCCCGCAGGACTCTTCCTCTCCCACCCACTCCTTTCCTGCCTTCTCACTACCAGAACCCAGGGTACTTTTGGGTCTTGTGCCTAGGACTTTTGCCTTGGGTGAATAAGAATGTGTTTCCTGTGTAAGAGCACAAGACATTTTAGGGACAGGAAAAGCCTATCCGGTCCAGTGTACCTGCCCCCTTTAGGTTGCTCTTAAGTTCTCCTTCCTGCACCGCTGCCTCCCTTCATCTCCCTACACAGAGACGACGTTTCTTGTACATTTCTCATGCTCTCTGCTGTCACTAGACCTGACAAAATTAGAAATATGTTTTAGTACCATTATCTCTAAAACGGATGATTTCTGCAAACAGTTCTCAAGGGTAGTGAACAGCTTGTTAATTTTTCTTTTCCTAGAGTCATAAACTATGCGTTTCAAAGAGGAGACTCCAAAAAATCTCGGCTTCCAGGAATGAAGAGGTCGCCTGGGTTAATTTCACACTTAGCTTTTATGTTTGAGTTATCTTTTTTGCCATGCTCTGGGTCCCAACATTTTCTCTCCGAGTGTACAGAGATAAGGGATATGTTTATGTGAACTAGGACTCATTATGAAGAAATATGCAGGTGGATAAAGATTAATTACAAACAGCAGGGACCTGTTAAAAAGCTTAACATTCTCTGAGCCCTTTCTTGCCCCTGGTCTCACAGGTCGTATCTGGAGTTTACAACAGAGTGAGGTAAGCCACTCACCATTATAAAGAAGGTGAAATATTTATTCCACAGATGTTTCATTACTCAAGAAAATTCACATTTTCAATGAAAGCCAAAAGATGAGCCTTCCAAGGTAAATCCTTAGAAGGGATTTCTTGACAGCATTGATGTTCAGAGTCTACAAGTTTCATGTACAGCATTTTTACTTTATGACTGTGCAGTTCAACAATTCGCTGAGAAGACACCGAAACTATCTGCCAGATGTCAACCACTGATTAATCTGTCTTAAGTTCAGCCAAAAGGGAAGAAAATATGATGGGTGGAGCATGAACAGTAAGCACAATCAACATCTGACCAACCAGGGCTTCCTGTCACCTTGGGAACAAAATGGATTGGCACTGGTTTCCTGTGCACAAGTTAAAAGCCAGTAGCAACTGCAGTAACACACACAGGAGACTTGGAAATTAAATCAAGTCGTATCACTAAAACTTCAGCCGGAAACCCTACACAGAGGAGTCATAAAACAACTTCAGAGGGCCTTTTTTAAAGTTATTTTGTATGTAAAGTAGACTTATTTCTTCTAATTTTGTCATTTCTGGCAGTCTGAAAGCATTAGACTTTCAGAAATACATTAAGGAAGATGCAAGAATTCAGATTTATGTTGGGGAGGGGTCATACATTTTTGCTCATGATGAAATACTTTCTCATCTTTCAAAAGGTAAAATTTTATTTATGCATTGGAGTGATTTTTTGGTCTTAGTTTATACCCTGTCTTGAATTATACCTGTCTAGAGATGGAAGGGATTTTTTTAATAAGGACAGTCTCAAGTGTACAGATCAAATAGTACAAATACATGCTATAAACTAAACTTTCAAAATAGGGGATTATAGGTGGCAAAATAAAACTAAGTAGAACCAAAGCCTCAACATTTACCTGTTTGTTTTTGTAAGACTTTTCTTACCTGCTTGGCTGCTACTTCCATTAGCATTAAATAGCATTCTTACTGAAGCAATGTGTTGGTCTAACGTGATTCTGACTTTCAGTGTGGATTCTGAGATTGTATTTCATATTGCCTTATTCATCATTTACAAATAGGCAGCTAAAATGTGGAGGCATATCTATGAATAGACAGGACAAATTAAGCAGGATGGCTACTTTGTCCTTCATTTTTAAGCATTCACAGTGAGAGAACTCAAAAGTTAGACACACACATGGAGAGACGGGCATCCATTGTTAAGGAACAAAGAAATGGGAGAGCAAAAATGTCTGCAAAACATGCTTTCGTCCTTCAGTTGGGAGTTGTAAAAAATAACCATTTTAGTTGTGAGAGATTTTTTTGAAAGTTACTTCATATCTTCTTATTCTATTTTTTTTTCAATTTCTTAATCACTCCCCAAAAGTATTCATTCATAAAACAAGTACATATATACCCATACAAGGACAGCTCTAATGGCCATCCAGACAAAGAGTTCCAAAATTGCTCTGAAGGGTGGACTAGGCACTGCCATCAGGGCACAGCTTCCCGAGGGGAGCACCCTAGAGGTGACCGAAGTGATACTCAGCAATGAGGTGTGTGGTGCTGTTTCTAGGATGTGTTTGTGAACTTAAGTGTCAAGCCTCGTATATTTCAAAACTCTCCTCATGCCGCATTTTAGAATTCATTTTGTTTCTGCTGCTATGACCAGTATGGTGGAGGGTGGCTTATGGAACCAGACTGCCCGGAGTTCAAATCCAGCTTCTCCCCCTAAACTGAGTGATGTTAGGCAATACACTTACTCTGAGTGTACATCAGCTCTCTCATCTGTGAGAGGGGATGCGACCTGAACAACCTGAGATCGTGTGAGGTCAACTGAGAAAATATGTACAAAACACAGAGAACAGTACTTGCTCTATAATAAAGGTAATTATATACTGCTAAGCAGCATGATTACTACTGTTGTTGCTATGTTGCTATAGCTACTGTCTCTGCCCCTGGGCCGGTGCTGCTGCTGCCCTTGCAGGACCCACTGCCCAGCTCCAGCTGGGTGGTCACGCGTTCTCCTGTTGCTGCTGCCGCTGACCCCTGTGCGTGGGTGGCACAGTCGTCGCCACCATCACCAGCTTTGGGTGCTTGTTCCCACTGCTGTTGTTCCCAGCTCTGTGGGCGTTCTCAGCAATGACGAGGGGTGGTGTGTGTGTGCGTGTGCGTGTACATCCGAGGGAGGCACACAAAATGTCAGTGATGGTGACCTTGGTGGTGGGACTGGTTGTGAAATAACTTTTTCTTTTTTTTTTTGCTTTTGTATACTTTTAAAATTTCTGTAATAAAAATGCATTGTCTGTATAGTTTATTAAAACTTTTTAAAAATTAGTAAGGGCTGAGGAAACATCAACATCTCATATTTACCAACGTTTTGTGCTGCCTCATGGCCAATACCATCTTTTTGAGGAAGGGCAGTGCAGAGTCCCCCCTCCCACTGTGAGGAGGCATCTTCTTATTATTTATCATCCTATTTAAAATAAGCGTGGAGGGACAGGGCTGAGAGACCTGATTTATTTGCCATCTAACTACGCATCAAGAACATATAAGACATTTTAGTCACTGACTAATTTTGTTGTTATTTTTATTTGTCAGACTTTTCCTCATTTATCTTTAAGAAGGAATATTTCTGATAAGAGGAGAGAGCTTTTGTATATTTTAGCCAAACTAGTCCCAAGAGAATGTCCTGGGGTTGGCCCATAGCTCAATTTTGAACAATTACTGTGACATTATCCCGAAAACAATCCTTGCAAGTTCTACTAAGAATAAATAAAGCACAATGGAGTAAAATTATCCACTAAATCTAGGAAAAGCAGCTAAATATTAGTCAGGAAATCTAAGTTTTGCTTTTTTTTTTTTTTTTTTTTAAATATATTAAGTTCTTAGGCTTTTGTCACCAAAGAATTTAGAACATGGAAAAAATTCAGATTTCCCAGAATTCAGATTCTGTCCTCCCCCCAGAATACTGGGGGAAGGAAATTATTAAGAATCAATTTAAGTGAGTTTGTATACATTAATAATTGTGTTTGTGTTGAAGTTTTTAATGGAACAGAGAAAACAGGAAGAGAATAAAATAACATTTAGAATTTGGTGATTTTTTTTTAGAACAATGGTAAAACAATCCTTAATGTATTTATCTTTTCCCTTTATCAACTGTTTCAAAATTTTAAATGTCAAAGAGTTAAATATCTGACTCTCTGAGACAGATAAGCCAATGATGACTTTATTTCTAGACTATTTTCAAGTTCTAGGATGAATGGTCTTACCCTTCAGAGGTCTAGTCTAATGCTGGTTGAAGGCAAACTTGATGAGTTTATCGCTCTTTGCTAAGTAAGGACCTTCCTAGAGCCTGAGAAATCTGAACAGGAAAATCACGGTCACATGGTGTTCTCATCACACAGACTTGTGTCACAGCCAGAGCATGACGACAGTTATGTTTTCCAGCATCACTTTGTGAAGTGTCGAGGAGGCCCAAGCTGAGACCTAATAAAGAAGGATGCTCTTTTTTTTTAAAGTTTGTTTTTGTGCATAGTCAATTTAATTCAAGAAAATTTCATAAAAAACCTAATTCAATGCAACAAATTTCTTTTGTATTTTTACTGTAAGCATGTCATTTTAGGGCAAAAATCAAGGAAATATTTGGGTAGAAATTTAAGGTTAATTTCTAGGAAAATGTATGTACAGTGGTTGGCTCAGCCATCTGTAATTTATAATTTTTCCTTGCCCCCCTGGCCATTTGGGTGACCTTGAGCAAGAGATGTAACCTTTGGGAGCCATGGTTTTCTCTTGTGTAAAACTGTCATAATAATGGCAAGGTTATTTTGAGTATTATGCATTACACATGTAGGACATATAGATTTTTATATATGTCGGAGGAGGCAGAATCAGCTTTTGGTATTTGGAAGAAAAAATATATATGATGAAATCCCTACCTAGTATTAAAGAGAAGTCACATATTAATGCTTTATCTTTTATCATATATAACATATATTGTCAGACTGCAACATGGTGGAAATCACTGCAACAGTCTTGAAATCATCTCACAAACTTTAAAGGGCTCCATGCTGTCATGGAAAAGTCCTAACTGGATGGAATTGAGTTTTGGTTTCTAGTCCTGATTTTTCCTCTTTCAGATGATTGAAATGCTCAAACTGTTACTGCTTCAAATATTCTCCTTTTGCCAAAGGTTTTTGCCAAACAACTGTTACTTTCTCTGGGAACATCAAAAAACAGTAGTACTTTGCAGAAAACGTGATTGAAGACTTGAATTACAAAGCTAAGTTAAAATACAACCTTTAGAATGGGTTATAAAGATTTTAAAAAAGTCAGAATTAATTAACTAAGCACAAATGTATATAACATAGGAGAGTTATTTTACAAAGAATTTTCAAAGAAAAATCTATAAAAGAATTTATCAAAGAAGCTATCGGATACTTTTATATTGTGATGGGATTTTCAAAGTGGCCAGTGAAAAATGGGTGTCAGAACGTGTAACAACTTTTCTGGAAATTATTTTAAAATTTCTATTAATGACAAACAGCCCTAGGAAACTCTAAAGATGTCTCAGATACACTGAGAGGAATAATGGGGGAATAGGATACTGTTCAGCTACATCGTGGGACCAATACAGAAACATTGAACTAAAAGGGTCTCGTACCAAATGCTACCAAAGTGGACACAAAACAGTCAAGAGTGAGAGAGAGGCGTGGATCAGAATGTCATGTGATGAATTCAACCTCTAGCCCACAATTCCACCTGGATGCGCTCACCCTGAGGAGGCTACCTGAGAAAACAATTCCATTGGTGACCCTCAGACTTTTCTTTAACAGCTGGGAGCTCTTTGTTAAAAACAAAAGAAAACCTGACACGTAAGGCTAACCAACAGGACGCACACTTGCAGAGCTGGGCTCTTGTGGCATCAGACGGACCCAGGCCCCACCAGTCCACCTTCCCCGAAGGCCCCACAGAGACATGGTTGAAAAGCACGATTTAGATGGAAATGTTGGATATTATCCACAGTTAGCTATAAATCCTCGACTCACTGCAGGTTGAGTATCACTTTTCCAAAATACAGAGTTTCTTAAGTGTTTCAAATTTTGAATTGTTTTTTATTTTGAAATATTTGCATTATTTCTATGCTTACCTGCTGTGCGTCCCTAACCCTTCGAGTCATGTCGGCGCTCAGACAGCTTCGGGTTTTGGAGCATTTTGGATTTCAGATTTTTGGATTAGGGATGCTCCACCTGTACTGACAGGTGGTTCTCACAGGATTCTTTGAGCGCCTTGTAAACACTCAAGTCAACTTCTTTGCCTCTGTTTCTTGTAAAGCACTGAAGAGAGCACCTTCTAGCACTACATCTTGTGATCCCAATAATTTTAGGAATAAATCCAGATATAGGAACCCAGTGTACTTGTGTAGGAAAGAGCCACTGGAGTGCTATGGAGCCCAAAATGAAACAATCATTTGAAAAGTTTCCAGTTTTACAATTCCTGAGTTGTTCAGTTCCAGAACTTTGCTTCCAATAAGGAGTATGACAGTGGCTGTCACATCGAGGGCTCTGCCGTTAGCTGTGTAGTTAGAGAGATATCCCTGACGATTGGATCAAGGTCACCAAGATCATAGTTCCCAAGCAGAAATAATTTAAATATAGATAAAGAAATATTTAGCTACTTAAATATACTTAAACATACATGGAATTTAAATGCATTTTAACATATGCACTTAGTGTATATATTTAAATATATTAAATGTGTGGGTCTATATATTGGTATAGATATCTCTATACAGATTGCATACTGGATAATTTATCTGTGTATATCTGTATCTCGGCCTGTGTCTGTCTCTCTGTTTGTCTTTACAACCCCAGCTCAGAGGGGTTGAGACTGGATTTCTGGGTTATACTCCAGAATATTTTTTATTTACAAATTCTATTTAGAGAGAAAAAAAATTCTGTCTAAAAATTTTCTATCTAGAGTAGAAATTTCACAAAGTTTCCCTAAGGGACTAAACTAGCTTTGGAAACCACGCCTTTAAGGTTTCTCTCAACTCAAAGGTGCTGTTGTTTGGCATTTCAAGAAGCCCCTGATTCTAAAACATTGCCACCTACTTCCAGACCCTCACTATGCCCAACAGTGGGCGGGAGCGAGGGAAGGAACTAAGCATTTATTAGAGTGTAATGCTCACCCAGTACCTTGATAGACAATAAAAATACATCACATGGCAGTTTAAAAAGACATGGTCCCTACTTCCAAAGCTTGCAAGTTAGTTTACTGAATTACATAGTTTAGTTTTCTATGAGGAATAACAATAATTTAGAAAAAAAAGCCTATGGTCCAATAATTATGTTTAAGTCATGTTTTAATTATTTTACTTATTATTAATAAGTAATCTTGATATTCTAATGTTTGATTTTTTTCTACCACCCCCACCTTGGGGGAATAAAACTAGTGGGTGACATAATTTAAAAAATAATTCCAGAGAAACTATTATTGATACTGTGTTAAAATTTTCCTGGGACATCCTCCCAGAGCAGACTTTGCTGGTATCACTCTAGATGACCTAACCTAAGAATTTCCATCAATACAAGAGGCTGAGATTTCTACCCGTTAAGGCATATTGTTGTTTCAGCATGCCACCTACAGGTTAGATATAGAATAACACATTCATAAATTACAAATTATTATAGAAAATTCTTTGGATCATCCCTTCTTAAATAGCATTTATATTATAGACTACTCCCTGCTCTCAGGGATTTTACATTTAACAAGGGAAGTAATTATTTCAGTAAAATCTCTGTGCACATGCTTCCAAAATATCAATCTATGAAGCTCTTAAATCAAAATATTTGAGACCTTCCCCTCAAACCGTGCTTAATGCCTTATTGATTCTCGCCCAGTTGGCTGGAAGCACATAAGCTCTACTTTGAGTTGCTCAAGTGTCAAAGGATTGGCTTCCTTCTCTTTTATTATACAGTTTCTGGCTAGAATAGAAGCTATTATTATTAATTTTGTTTTTCAATTATTTCTGTTCTCCCAAACATTTAACACACCATGAATTATGAGGATAGGATGGGAAATTATACACTTTCAAAGTTAGATACACTTTAAATGCAGATTTAAAGTGCAACTCTCTTCTATAGAACAGTGAGGGCAAATCAAGCCATTATTACCAAGGTCAAGATTATGAAGATCACTTGGATCAGGAAATTGCATCAAGAAGTTGGATGGAAGAAAGTGTCCTCGACAAGCATTCCATGATTGCTTGAAGAAAAACAGATGAATGCTGGAATCTTAAAGTGCAGAGATGAGGAAGTAAAGGCAAGGAGAGTCCCCGTGCCAAACTATGCAGAATGTTCAGACCTGGAGATGTGCTGTTTTGCTTAGAGAAACCTGCAGTCTCCTTATTGAGACCCTTGTCTAGATCTCTATCTTTTTCAAATATGGAATCATTCAACCAAATATGGATTAAAAAATGATCAATCATTTTTTCTTATCTAAATGTCTTGATTGATGTATATTTGTATTGCAAAGACACATTAGGATAGAGTCCCTTCATTTATTTTTTTGAGACAGTCTTACTCTATCCCCCTGGTGGAGTGCTATGGCATCACAGCTCACAGCAACCTCAAGCTCTTGCCTCAGCCTCCCAAGTAGCTGGGATTATAGGCATTTGCCACAATGCCCAGCTAATTTTTCAATTTTTCAAATTTTTTTTTTTAAGTAGAGGTTTTGCTCTTGTTCAGGCTGGTCTTAAACTACTGAGCTGAGGCAATTCACCCACCTTGGGTGGGTGCTGGGATTATGGGCTAAAGCACAGCACCCAGCCTAGAGTCCCTTTAATTCTACAAGACTTAAACAGGAGCAAAGAAACTCATTGGTCACATAACATGGTTGAAGAATTTAAGTACCTGTGAATGAGATGGCAATAAATTTTCCCTGTCCCCGGGCCTTCTAGAAAGAACTGGACGGTTCAGCGCTGAAATGCAGAAGGCCGACTCTGATGAGTGCGGCTAACTCTGCATCACTCAGGCAATATTTAAGGAGCCCCTACTCCCTGTGAGAAATGAGGGAACAAATGGGAGGAGCGGTAGCGTAGAGACAGCTTATTCCTAGAGGTCTGGGGGAAGGGAATTTAGGAAGAGCAATACTGATTTGGAAAAGCTGTCTCAGACAATGAGAAAAAGAGCTGGCTGGAAAAACTGGCAGATCCTTGAGGCGTGTGTCCATTGCAGACGGGACTGCTGAGGGTCCGGCATGAGGTGTACTCCTTCAGGCACGCTAGGATTTTTCTATACTTTCAGTGTCCTTTAGCACTTACTCATTTTTACTCTCATTATTGACCAAAGTGGGTTTAAAATTCCAACTCGTTTCTTAGAATCCTTAGGTAGACTGAAGAGTTTCTCGGGGAAAAGAACTTTCCTCTGCAGAGGGATTTAGTAACAAGGCCAAAATCCAACAGCAATAAAACGTAGTAAGAGTATTTTTCAGGAGATCCTATTCAGAGCAGGGGAAATAAGGGCTTTATAAACTCCCCCTGAGGGACCCAGGATACAGCGTGACCCTGCCGAGGACACGCAGGGAGTGTGAATCTATGATGCTCCCTCTCCGTGGCTAAGGAGGCTGGGCAGCCTGAAACACCAGAGACTTCTGTCTGGGAGGCAAAAGGGAGATAATGGGGGAATCATCTATTTTTATTTTTCAAACAGGTATTTCTTTCAATAAAATTAACCTGTTGTTTAAGAACAACATATTGAGGTTTAACAAATATTTATGGACCATACAGATGCGTCTGGCATTTGTGCTCTACACACCACGGTGTGGGGAAATCAGAGACAAGAGGGAAAGGGAGGGAAATGAGAGAAAAACAGGTGCCATGCGGAGGGCTTGGAAAAGGAAAGAATCCTTGAGATTTGTATTTCAATCTATTTCTATTCTATTCTGATAGAGGTTCGCAGTTGCCCTAGGTAGAGTGCCATGGCGTCATCATAGCTCACAGCAACCTCAAACTCTTGGGCTCAAGTGATCCTCCCGAGTAACCGAGACTATAGGCACCCACTATAGTGCTGACTGATTTTTCTATTTTCAGTAGAGATGGGGTCTTGTTCTTGCTCAGGCTGGTCTCAAACTCCTGAGCTCCAGGGATCCACTCTCCTTGGCCTCCCAGAGTGCTGGAATTATAGGCGTGAGCCACCAAACCCCAATCTCTGATTTAGGAAACATTAGCTCCCCAATAAATGGTCTAAACATTTATTATTGGGCAATAATAATTTTATTTGACACATTTCCCTTAAATTATTTGTGGATTAAATGAGAAATGCAAATGACTGGGTGCCAAGCCTTGTTAGAAAGCATGTCATATTCAAAATAAGCGCTCAAGACAACTTGTCATTTCTCAAGTCGCAGCTCTTTCGTCACCACACTGAGACTTTTTTACAAGGTGTCTACCGAGAGAGATAATGCCTCATCTGCCAGACAGAACATTCAAGTTATTATGGATTTCTTTTTCTCTCTTCTTCTTTTTTTAATTAATTAATTATTATTATTATTATTTTTGCAAAAACAAGCTTTGGCTTTCGTTTCCCTAAGGCAGGACCAGCCAACAGCTGCAGCAACATGCTGTTATCCACTAGAGGGCACTATTTCCACATACTGCAGTCAGATGGCTTCTTTGAGAACACAGCCCTCTCTCCAGAGTTAAATTACACTCAGATTAATTGAGGCGCATAGCTAAAAGGGAATGACACTTAAAAGCCATTTTTTATAATATTTAAAGAAAATATAATTTTATATTTATGTCATTAAATACAAATATGTATTTTTTATATTACAGAAAAATAACCCTCATCAGTTGAAAAATAATTTTGCTCAAATCACCTGCCAAGGGTGATGTGGGATTTTTCACTATTCTGCAATAAAGGTCATGTAGTAATATCTGGGTCACTCTAATGAGAGCGGAGCGGTGCCCCACTTCATAGGAAAACAATGGTTGGCAGTCCATGAAATGCAAATAGACACGGAACTGCGGCTTTACGACACGTTTCAAATAATTCCTAAGGCTGTGGTTCTGCCTACAAGCAGAAACCTCCTGACACAGTATCTAGGATTCAGAGCTAGTCTCTCTCAAAATAGGAAGCAAAGCTTAGGGAATTTTCTGTGCCTGCCCTGATTGAAACACTTGTATGAAACAAGCCATTTCACCTAATTCTGTCAACTTGTACATCAAGATCTGGAGCATGGTCCCCTAACAAAGAAAAGCCTGGAAATCTCGTTTTAAAAAGCACTGCATTTAATACTCTCCAAAGTGAAACTCTGATTTGATCACATGTAGAGGAATCAGGGAACAAGAATCTCAAACATTTATACCAGGACCGCCTCTTCTGTAGGGTCAGGGCAACAAGAACGTTATGAAAAGGCTAGCAGGAATGCCAGTGGAAGTGAGCATAAGTCTCTCTAAAAACAGGTCACAGTCTACAGAATGGCCACGAGCATTCCCAAGATAATGGGTTTTGCCCCCCAAGGAGTGAGTGCCAATGGAAACCACCCTGGAAAGCTGGACTCAGCCTCCTGGGCCAGCCTGCAAGTTAGTGGATGTGGAAGGTGTTGGTGTGAATACCAGTGCTGCAGAAGGACAGCCCTGCTGCCTTCAGGGGTAAGCTCACTCCGTTTTAAACTCACACGGAGTTCACTTTGTGTGCTTGATGTAGGATATGTTTATTTCTAAATATTATCCTACAGAAGGCTGGGGGTTGGAAGTGCTAAAAAGCCCCTCTGCCTGTGCCTGAGCAGCCTGTGGGAGGGGTGGTCTGGGGCAGGCATGGCAGTTACAGGACTCCGGGGGACTCACCCCTGCTGCTCTGCCAGGGTGCACAAGTGGGGGAAGGGACCACGGGGAGAGGAAGGGACCAAGTAAAATAACCTTTATTAGAGCCTCGTCCAGGTCTACACTCTTGGGACTTACTTGGCCATAAAGGCTCAAAAATTTCAGGGTCTGCCTGGACAGCGGTCAGGGTGGCACTTGCCAGTAAATAATGGCTAAATTTTATCTTTTTAGGCAAAGTTTGCTTATTTTTAAGCCTGGAAACCTCATTTTAAAAAGCACTGCATTTAATACTCTCCAAAGTGTTCTCGATGTATTCCAAAGGCACAGGATACGGCTCTGAGCTCTTCCTGAGCTTTATCCACTGTCATTCCTTTCATTTAAAGTTAGTTTCAAAAAGATTTCAAAACTTTTGCTTCCATTTTCTTCCTTCCTATGTAGATTTATTTATTTATTTATTTATTTAACAATAAACACTCTTTTAAGATTTTTTTCCTAACCTCTCAGAACCCTAGCCAACCTATGTGAAGATGCAGTTGTGTCCACCCCACAAATTATGGGGAAAACAGCCCGATGGTCCCTTAGAAGGAAGGGCGTGGGCACGTTCCCAGTCCCTCCCCTGTCTCTGGTAGCCCCATGAAAGTAATTTATAAGAATACAATTGTAGAAGTAACGGAAGGTTAAAGTCTTATCATCCACATCATCTAGAAGGAGGCACACCACAGTGGTTTCCTGCACGTTTTATACCCAAACAAAATTCTAGATCTGAATCTCCAACTACTTTTTTACTCGCTACTCAGATTCTCTGGGTCTCTGTTAGTTTACACACAAGGAGGCTGAACCGCGCCTGCCTCAGAGGACACTGTGAGGGTTGTATGAGTTAACATGTGTACGGAAGGGCAGTGGTGGGCACCCGGCGGGGTGGCGTCCAGTAGACCAGCCATCACCACTTGTCCTTCTGCCCCTACAGCCCCTGGGCAGCAGCGTGGTGGAGGGGCGTGAACGCGTGCTATCCCTGCGGTCCCTGCCACCGCCACCATCCACCACACACATTTGAAATGGGTGAGTTATTATCCAGACAGCTTGAACAGTATAGAGACAACCCCCCATCTTTTGAGAATAGTTTCTTACTTGAGTTTTCTACGTTTTTGCCCCATTTCCGTCACTTCAGCTTATTTTCTCCATTGGTAGAATCACTTTGGTCCCTTATGCCTCTTACCACTGGGCCTCTAGAATGGGAGCAACCAGAGAGAAGGGAAAACTGAGCAGCTGAGACGGCCCAGGACCAAGAACGCTTCCTCAGGGCAACGGAAAGGCTGTCCGCCCTGAGCGTTTTAAATCTACCCTTGAAATTGCATTTTCTTGATATAAAATCTGAAACATATCCTGAAAGCCAAGCATGCAATTTAATAACCCATCCACTTGCTAAATGTATCGATTTGTTATTTATTTCAAAATGTGTTTTCCCTGAGATAATGGAATATCCTCCTCTCTGCCCCCAGACAGTGGCAACTAAGTGTTTGTGAGGGGTACAGCTTCCGGAGCCACACTGCTTGGGTTCAAATTTGTCACCGTCATGCTCCCAGTAACTTATTAAGTTATTGGCAATAACTTAGACTTTCTGAGTTCCCTCACTGTCAGGAAGGAAGAACAGCTTCTTTGTGAGGGTGAAATGAGACAGAGCACGTGAAGGGTCAAGGCCATTATTGGGTTGTTATTTCTATTGATGTTACTTGGAGCTAAATTCACGTTTGTCATGTGTTATGTTTATGATGCTCATAGTGTCAGGCTGAGCCACTGAGTCACAGCGGCTCCACGGTGCTCATGGTGCTGAGTCCCAGGTGCCAGTGCAAGGCATGGTGTGGTCTGAGCCAGCAGCCTGGAAAGATCAAGGAAACCTGGTGTGTAAACTCAGCGCTGCAACTTTCAGCAAGCAGAGGGATGCATCAGTGTCCCACCCTGATCTTCTGTAACCTTCAGCAACCATTGGGATGCATCAGTGCCTCACCTGATCACCTGTGCCAGGTAGGCACCCCATCCTCTCCTCTCCCACTGCTGGGAGTGTTGGCTGTTAACAGCACCCAGCTGATGGGTGGTGTCACGTCCAGATGTGCCTGGGAGTTCTGCTTCCACCAGGCCTGGAGTCAATGGCTGGCTAACACAAGAGGGCAGAGGCCCAGCCTTTCTTTGCTCAGGTGAGACCGCTGTCCATGAGGGGCACTCAGGCTTAGAGTGCCCTGTCCCTGAGGCTGAGACCACACCTCGCTTGCCCTCTGCACTGCTCTGCTGCCTCAGCTTTTCTAACAGGCGTCTCCTGAGAACATCTCTGTAAGTCACATGGACAAGAATCCTTATCTTGGGCTCTGCTCTTACAGAGCCTCACCTCAGACCTGGGAGAGAAGATTCTGGGCCTCAGTTTCAGTTGACAGAAAATAAGGGAGTTGGATCTATTTCTATTGGTGGATCTGTTTAATGAATCCTGATTTTTATTTACCCACTATTTATTTTACATTGTAAGTTGTGTCCATTCTCTGCCCTTCCCTTTACTCAGACCTCCCAAAGGGAGATCAGTGAAGGAACAATGAAGGATTTTTCAAGTGAAAATATATAAACATTAAAATGACCCTGCACTGGTGGGAGCTGGGGCAGCTTTCCACCTTGCCGGGAGGAAACAGTAGCAAACACAGGCTTTGAGTTGGGTGGGAGAATGCACAGTACCTGCCTGGCAAGGCCTGTCTTTTCATTGCTTCCACGGGGCAGACAGACTTCCAGCTCTGTTAGCAATCTCCTTGGCTCAGTCAGGTTGTAACCTCTATGAAAACCTTTGAACTTATATACCTGGGCATTTTATCATTTGTACAGTATTTCTTACCAAAATAAACTGTTTCATAGTACAGCTTAAGGAAAGTTAGAGAACATTTATTCACCAGGTACCAACAACCCTCGGGGCCTGCAGCGGCCTCGGGTGTGGTGGAATAGGGCGGCTCACTGAGGGATTAAGTCTGGGTGGATACAGTGAGTCCACCCTTCCTTCCTGGACAGCTGTCTGACCTTGTTCAATTTTAGCTCTAACAGAAAATCAAGTATGAAAAATGAAGGAATGATGTGAACGTACCTAATTGGCCTGCTGAGTTCCTTTCCATCAAATTGGCCACCAGTCACACAGCAGCCTGCAGGGTGAATCTGCAGAAACTTTCAGATTTGTAAGTTCTCTGTTTTGCCACTAAAGGAAACGTACTATCCTGAGTCTGAGTAGGAATCCTCATTTACTTACTGGGTATTTGGAACCCAGCCTATCTACGTTTCCTTGAGAGCGACCAGTGAATTTGGGGAGGATAGAAATGGGACAAGAGAGGGAACACGTGGTAACGAAGGCCTCGTGCTACCATTCCAGCCATTTGGCCTTTGCCATCTACCCACTGTCTGAAGAGCTGTGCTAGGCACACGTTACTCTCCTCATTACAGGTGAACAAACAGGTTTGGAGATATACTTGTAGTTACGGAGGAGGCACTTGAGGTCATCTCTCTAATCCCCAGACCCACTGTGGGAAATGAGTTCATTTCTTAGTCTAGAATAGATGAATTTGGTGCTGTTATTTGCTAGATAACATTTAAAGGTCAATTTGTAAGTACATGATAAGTTATATATATAAATGTATGTTTATAAATAGAATGCACAAAACTGTATGTCAATCTACTGTCAAAACATGATGTCATACGGCAGGTCCAACTATATCGATTCAGTAGAAAAAAGTTTCAACTTTCCTGATTTAGAAAAATGCAACTTAAAAAAATTTAAAAATGCAACTTGCTAGTACAGACTTCAGAAATGGAATCAAAGAAGATAAACAAAAAGAATACTGGATTTCCTCTTAAAAGCATCACGCCATTTTATACTGATTGTTAATTTCATAATATTCTTTGAAACAAGGTGGAACAGATTGTTCAAATATTATTGGGAAAGCTATACCCTAGAGGCCTTAATCTGTTGAGTGACATACTTAACAAATGTCAGGAATAATACTAGCACAGAGACTCAGCTCTACGGTTTATCATTAGGGTATTTGCTCTTGTGGAAGGTTCTTTAAAAATACGTGAGATCTCTAGATGCAAAGGAAAATTAAATAACTCCATGTACTTGTGAGAATTTTCCGTGTGCTGGGGTTACAGGACCATGGAGGTCAAAGGAGTTACCTTCAGCCACAGCACTTGCTCTTGAGATTCTTGCCATCTGGTTAAGGAATAGGACAAGAAGCCAGTTTCAGACCCTTTCTGAATGACTCTTTCATCAGGAATAGATGAGAGTTCATAGCTGTTATAACCACTGTGGGCAGGAGCAGGTCACACGGCCAGCGACCGACTCTGGAGACCAGAGAGGTGGAGAGAGAAGGAGAGGGACCAGGCACCTAGGGTACAAGTGGCTGAGTAAAGGCTCCCGTGGGGTGTGATGGAGACAGAGCTGAGCAAACAATCGAGGCCAGAAAGCACAGGACCTTTACAGCCCAGCAAGATGGTCCGTGTGCCTTTTCCCGCAAATGAAGGGGTGCTAAAGAGGAATTTTACACAGTGATGTAAGATAATGCAAGTACCATTATACATCGTTTATCACAACAACGTGAAAAGTGGTGAAGGAAGAGAGGGAAGTAGATGCAGCTAGGTAAGGTGGAATAAAATAATATATATATCACATGTACAGCGTATATTAGTCCTAATATCAGTTCTGTAACCCTAGGACACAGTAATTTAATCATGAAATAAGGAGTGCTGGCTCCAGGGTGATGATGACAGAGAGAATCAATAATGAGCAGGTTGGAGGAGTAAGAATCAATACCATTTAGTGAGTATCTGAAACCAGGGAGCAGAGAGGAGCCAGCTGCTGTATCCCTCCCCGTACAAGATTCTTTACTCTTCATAATTTCCAGAGTCTATGCTTTGTCCTCAGTTAAGGATGTGCATTTGGTCTCTATATTTTCTTTTATTTATAATTTAATTTAAAATTATATATTATTACTAATAACGTCAAAGTAATAGACTCCCCCTCCCTCAGGGATGAGAGATTTACACAGTATGATTCAAAAGATTTTTGAGACAAATGACTCATAAATGCAGCCTCTACGGTCTCATGGTGATTTTAATGTAGTCAGACTCTTGTCCAATAAACAGAAGATTATTACTTCACTGTAAGATGAAGAGTTGAAGGGCTATAAAGTATGAGGGTATTTTAGAAGCACCATTAGAACACATAAGCATAAATTAAGCTTTGAGGCTTCATACTGCTGGAGAAGTATTCTGACTGCATGGAACACTATATATTCTTCATATTTTATCACTCTTAAAAACTTTTCACTATGCCATCTTGACAGGGAATTATGACACGAAAACAGGAGTGAGAGTGGAAGAGGAAGGAATAGTGGAGCAAAGTGTTTCCCTCTAACCACTGGGAGTGGCCAGACAATTAGCCATTCGTTCACTCAAGCACTTATTTCCTGATCTCCAGGAATTAGGTTCTGTCTGTAAGAGATAAAGGGAAAATTAAATCATACAAGTGCCCTTAGGAATCTTAGGGTCTATTGGCTAAGACAGGTTAGCAAACCAAACTTTAAAAGACATCCAGGAAGTGCTGGGGTGGTGCCTGTGGCTCAGTGGGTAGGGCTTTGGCCCCATATACTGAGGGTGGCGGGTTTGAACTCAGCCCTGGCCAAACTACAACAAAAAAATAGCCAGGTGTTGTGGCGGGCACCTGTAGTCCCAGTTACTTAGGAGGCTGAGGCAAGAGAGTCGCCTAAGCCCAGGAGTTGGAGGTTGCTGTGAGCTGCGATGCCTTAGCACTCTACCGAGGGTGACATAGTGAGACAGAAGAAGAAGAAGAAGAAGAGCTATAACTACTGTCTGCCCACAGGGTTGTGGGGCTGAAGCCAAAGGGAGAGGGTAGGAAGGGGAAGGAGGCAGAGGAGCCTGCGATGGCTCCTGGGAGGAAGTCCTCCTGATACTTGTCCTCCCACCCCTCACCTTTGGACCTTCTCCGCATTCAGGCTGCAAAACTTTTTTTTTTTTTTTTAATGCCTTTGGGAAGGAATCTAACAGCAGAAAGAAGAGAAATTGGAATCCTTTCATGGACTTTGAGTTCTAAAAGCCAGACCCTCAGTGGAAGGATCTGTCTCAAGGTGTGTGCGTCAGATGGGGCAGAATGGGAAGTACATAAGAGCACAAGCTTCTGTGCTTGAAGTCTGAGAGAAAGGTCATGGGCTTAGGGGAGGGAGAAGCATTCAAAGGGCTGCTTTGTGGGTGCGGGTAGCAGTGAGGCCCTGAGAAATGGGGGACTGTCAACAGGAGGCCCTTGGCCCTTGGTAGAGCCACAAAGAAGAGAAGAAGTGGCTTGAAGGTGTTTTTAAGGGAGCTGGTGATGGAGATCTTTGACATGCCTGGAGTTCAGGTGCCTCCATTTGGGGTAGATGATTCTCGAGGAATTAGAAGTGGCTTGGACAAAGCCAGTAGAGGGCAAGAGAGAGAAAAGAAAGAAACAGCTTCTAGAAATGAAGACGCCACAGGAACAGTGACAGGGAACAATGTGGTGGTGACTTTCCTGGGTGTAGTGGAGGACTGAGACGTAACAGGCATCTTCACACATGACAGTTTGCAGGGATGACACCAAAGCTGAAGGGGCCAGACTCTTCATGTTGAAAAAAATTCCCTTAAAACACAGATGCAACCCTAGGAAATCAAAGGCAGGGGCAGGTGAACCAGAAAAGGGCTGAAATTAAGTTTCTACGTCTAAGTGAACGGCATCTAGAAAAAATAACTTGAGTTTCAGAAAAATGAAATTGCATCTTTGTCTCCATGATTCGTAGATCCAGATTCATGGTCACTACATTGGTGGCATTTGGGTAGGGCCCGTGGGCTTGAGAAAAACGACAGGTCCTAGGCAAGCACTAATATTAGGCTTAAAGAGCATGGCATAGTGACTGGAAAAATGTCCAAGTAGCAGAATTAGTATTAGGGGCGTTTAGCAGCAAGTAGGAATGAACAGAGTTTGGCAACGGTCAGATCAGAAAGGGTCTCCTATTCCCTACGTAGGAATCATCAGTTTCTCCCAGAAGGCAATGAAAAAAAACTGCAGGGATCTCATATAGAGAGGAACATTCAAAGACCACTCAGAAAACCACTGCTTAAGATGTCTAGGGAGTGGACTGGAAGAGGAGAGGGTTTGAAACAGGAGGACGGGTAGGAGGCTGGTCAGGAGCTCTCCGTGGCCCTGGAGTTGGACAAAGAAGGGAACATTGTAGAAAGGTGTGGGGTCTTTGTAATGTTGGCTGCCATGGAGGGAGAAAGGAGAAAGAGTTGGAGCTCAGAGTATTACCACATTCTGGGATTCTGAGTAAAAGAAGAAGAGAAATAATCTGATGAAGAAAACCTGGAGTTCTATTTCTGAATGTTTTAAATTTGCAGTGATTAGGTAAGATCAGGATGTCCGGTTCAGTGCTGAAATACAGGTCTGGATCTGAACAAAAAAGGTAGATTTGAGCTGCAGGTAACTTTTCTTATGAATTATAACCACTAAAAATAATAACAGAAGTGGCCGTGGTTAAGGTTCAAAGAAGGATGGAGTCCATGTGGGAGGCTAAAGATAACCACTGGAGAGCAAGAAAAATATTGTTTTTGAGCCCAAAGGAAGAGAGAAGTTTAAAAATGAGGTCATCCTAAATGCTAGATGGGGAAAGAAATGAAGTGTGGTCATCAATGTGGCCATCAAGTATGTGAAGGAGAGAGAGACTGGAGGGCCTCAGACGCCCAGGGAAGCGTCGGTCGCACTCTGCTCTCCTATGACCCTTACCGAGAAGGGAAGAAAAGACAAGAACCACAAGAAGCACTGGGTTGAGAGAGTTTCTTTGACACAGAAGAGAACCTATTTCTATGCTGAGGAAGTAGCAGTAACAAGAAAGGTGCAGGTGAAAATAAAGGAGGAAAACTGATGACGTTACTGGTGGGGGTGGGAAGGCCTGAGCCTTATGGGAGGAAAACTGATGACGTTACTGGTGGGGGTGGGATGGCCTGAGCCTTATGCTCCCCTGCTCTGAGGTGGAAGGGAGGAGGAGGAGGAGGAGGGCAGCAAGGAAGGGACCTTTGTAGACTGGGGATGGGGAATCTATTTAATGCTGATTTTATTACTTGCTCTGCTAGAATGCCCCAAACCATCCCTGTACTCTCCTCCTCACTCACTTCAATTAAATGACTCAGAGATGGCCACCCAGTCCAGGAACAGCAGAGCTGGACTGGGATGCAGCTTTCCTGACCCTTAGTCAGCCTCAGGAAGAACGTTCCCTCTCGTCAGCCTGTCCATTCTGAATCCCAAAGAGCCATTTAGAGGGTGTCCAAGTAAGGGAATGTCACACGCAGACCCAGGTGGCTCCATCAGGAACTCAGTGTTTGGGGAGGAGGAGAAAGACTGGCTGGATCCTTCTGTCCTCCTCCCGCTGCGGAGGTGAAGTGCTCTTCCTTCATGGGCCTTTAGGAATCAATGAATCATCCTCTTTTCAGGTCATTTGTTCTTTGTTGATGCTTTCAAAGAATATTGAATGACCAATTTTGTCTTCTGTAGCTTTTAAGCCCAAACTACTTTTTTTTCTGAAGTGTGTGTATGTGTGTGTGTAAATCATGGCTATTTGCACAGGCCATTATGATTCATTAAGGGAAATATATTCAATACTTATATCTGTGATCTAGAAACCTAAGGCAACAGAAAGGACGGTGATAGAAAAAGGAGACATAAAAACAGGAGGGGAATGGACCTGCCATCACACCCTGAGAACTCCTTGCTTTCCCCACTGTCCTGGTGTTCACTGTTGGATATGATACAAATCGTATCTTAAATACAAATGAGACTTCTTATTTTAAGAAAAACCATGGGAAAGCTTTACTTAGTATTTTTTGGGAAGCAAGAAATGAGCCGCTCATTTATGTCTTTTGCTCCTAGTCTTTTTCTTCCATTGTATTTGCTTTAAATTGAAATGTATCAGCATGAAGTACACCACGGGTGTAAACATGTCACAAAGGCAGGACAGACAACAAAAACAATGTCCAGGCTATTGATAGCAAATATTTGTCATGATTAAATAAAGCAGATGTGAAACTTAAAAAAAAAATTACTTTGTGGTATTATGGGCTCCTACCTGACCCTAAACAAGGGGGGCTTCTGCAGCAACTTCAATCCCAGCGTCTTGTCCTCCAGAATTTTATAACCGTTAAACAAGGCCCACCATGTGAGGTTAGTAAATCTCAAAAGAATATGTACAGAATCAAGTGCACATAAAGATTCTATCTAGATGGATTCTTTGGGGAGACACAACCATTGTTTCATCCTGGTGCCCATTTGGAGGTGAACAATTCCGCCTAATTCTGCCAATCACTTGTATTTCTCTCGTTTTTACTTGATAAATAGTCTTTTAAAAAAGCCACATGTAGACGGCTACAGAACAAGTTCTTACCTCTCCTGCAGTCCTATGGGCTTCATTTTGAAAGGAGAAGGGCAGACTGAGGTAGAGGTGGTAGCTTTGATCTCGGGGGTGCACCGGCCTTGGGCGTCCACGACGACGTTCAGCACCCTGGGGGCCTGCTCAGGCTGGACCATGCTGGGGCCTGTCTTTGCCTCAGACTGTGCTGGCTGTAATGTGATGGGCGACAGGTGGATTTCCTGGTTTTTCTCTTTATCTTGTCTCAGGGAAAGCTGAAATCTTTCTTTTAATCTATAAAGAATCTACAGGAGGAGATATAAAAGACTCCTGTCACATTTCCTCGCACTAAACAACAGAGTCTGTTCTCCTAATCTAGGAGACAAAGCAAAGGTTTAATGATAAAGTAAGCCAAAGTGTCTAGGTTTTGTGGTATTGAGATTTTTTTCAAGATGACATACTTGGCATTATTTTATTTTATTTTTATTTTATATTTATTCATTTTTTTTGGCTTATAACTCTACTACAACATTCATCGCACTCTGCATTTTTTTAAAATTTCAGATTGATATGAGGGTACAGATGTTCAGGTTACACTGTTTTCATTTCTAAGGTAAAGTCCAAGTTGTAGTTGAGTCCTCACCTAGGGGGCTGCTGAACACCCCCATACTGTGCACATCAGGTGAGCACCTGCCCATCCCCCTCCCCCTCCTCTCTCCCTCCTCTCTTCTCCCTCTCACCAGAATATACGTATGTTTTCCTTTCCTGTGGATGTGTAGTAGTTTCACGTTGGTTTCATTTTAGTATTGAGTACATTGAATACTTTTTTCCATTCTTATAATATTTTACTAAGAGGAGTTATACTTGGTATTGCTAATAACACTGCATATACACACAGATATGTGTACACATGAATCTGTTCCTCAAAGATATATTCAAAAGCAAACTTAGCCAATTTTATGAAAATGCCAGATGTCAGTTTGATCACATGGGGACTTGTACTTAAAATGACTGGAATGGTGGGCTCATAGAAGGAATGGCCATGGAACAAAGGCCTGTGACATCCATGGAAATCTGCATCCGATATGGCATAAAAGAAAGAAGTCTTGCAAACATCAGTGAAAGAACAGTTATGCCATAAAGCCATAATTTCTTATGTGAATATCTTCTTGGTAAATATCTGCATTAGTCATATATCAACTTGAATTATCTGGTAAATACTTAACAAAATTAAATTTAGAGCATCTATCAAGGAATAATTTGGACACTCAGAATTTTCTTTCTTATTCCTTTCTCCCTTAAATTTTAATGAGTGTAGAAAAAGGAAAAGTACCATTTTCTTTCATTCTCAGAGCTTTTTCTATGACTAACTTAATTGATAAATGATACGACCATCTCTTTTAAACTTTTAAAAGAAATGAGATGACTTTGCTGGCACATTTCACAGACCAAATTATGAGGTAAAAAGGTATTTGGGGTTCCTTTCTATAGCCCTTTTCATCCTTCTTTTGATGTTAACTTCTCTCCTCCAACTCCTTCAGATGCTAGATGTTTCATCAGGTCTTGTCTCAGGAAGTGACTTAGTAAGTTAATTCACATGAACAGGTGACTTAATCCATTATCTGCCATTATCTTCTGGTATACAGCCCTAATGATATTTGTATTTTAAAGTTTTAAGCCAATTGAACTCCACTGTTAATGTTATTTTAGGAGGACAGGGTGCTTTGCAATAATGTTTAGTCTAGTTAGGACGGTGGTTCTCAACCTTCCTAATGCTGCAACCCTTTAATTCCTGTGGGTCGCGACCCATAGGTTGAGAACCGCTGAGTTAGAATTCACCTTCTCTTTCAAAGTTCCTTTAAATCCTAGTAATCTCTATATTTTAAATCTCCTGAAAAGATACAAAGTCTAAATATACATAGTTCTCTTGTTAAAGTATGATAAACAGAAAAAAATAATAGAGAAGAATTTGTCTGAAATTGTAGAGGAAATAAAAACCTTTGACTTTTTTTCAGGCCAATTTTAGAAAATATTTGTCCAGTATTCTCAAAATAATATTTGGAAAAAAGTCTATTTATACAAGTGAGATTATAACAAATAACCAGAATAAAATAAAAACACAACACTCTAAAGATAAAAAGATATCAGACAGAGGTAAAAAAATCTAAAGAACTGAAAACTCAGTAGTAAGATGTAAATCTTTTTTTGCAAGCAATAAAGAACAGAATTGTCAATGAAGAAAATATAATCAGTGATATATAAGGTAAACATGAGACTACCTGGAATGTGGAACAAAAGAATAAAAAGAAGAATATAAAAACAAGAGAAAATATAGATGTCAGAGAAGAGTCATTGTAAATGATAAACTAGAATGAATGAAAGGGAAACAATCATTCAAAATGACTTTTTAGTGCTGACTTTGTGTTATGTATTGTGAAAGGCACAGCGTGTTTCACTATGAACAGAATAGACTGCCTCCTGTTTTTATGGAATTTAAGGGTATGGAATGAGAGAGGTTCTTAAGTTAAAAAAAAAAAAAGAAAGAAAGAAATCCCAACAATGTATGTCAATTGAAATAAGCAGAGTAAATGTGAGAAGAAAATGTAAAATGTAATAATTAGTTCATATCTTTGAGGAAAAAAGTCTATTACAAAAGATGCATGAATTTTATACCCAGACAAACTGACATTTATGTATATGAAGCCAACAGAAAGAACTGCTCTAATGCACAAGGTCTCGGAAAATATACTACCCACGTCTCTTCCTAAAAAGTATTTACCTGAAGGTATACTCCCAGACATGAAAAGATGACTCAAAATTAAAAGCTCAAGAACTGGAAATTGGGATATAAAAAGCAGCTTTTGTTTTTCATTGAAATACAGAGTGAAGACTAAGTTTAATTATGTCTCAGAACCAACATCCCAAATTACAGTAATAAAAAAGAAGGCTGGGGAAGGGCAGAGAGTTAAAAATATATGGGTGAACATATGCTAAGCTACTTTTTATTATTTTTTAAAATTTATTTATTTATTAGAGACAGAGTCTCACTCTGTTGCCCAGGCCGAGTGGTATGGCATCGGCATACCTCATAGCAACCTTAAACTCCTGGGTTCAAATGGTCCTTCTGCCTCAGCCTCTCGAGTAGCTGGGACTATATTGTGCCCACCACAACACTTGGCTCATTCTGTTTTTTAGTAGAGACAGGGTCTCACTCTTGCTCAGGCTGTTCTCAAACTCCTGAGCTCAAGAAATCCTCTTCCCGTAGCCTCCTATAGTGTTAGGATTACAGGTGTGAGCCACTGTGCCTGTTCTAAACTACTTTTTAATTAGAGATACTGAAGGAATCAGTTAAGTCTTTCCAACCTCATTACAAATTAAGGAAACTGAGTTCTGGGCAAGGAACCTGCTTCTCAGAAGTGCGCAGTTAGCTCTGGCAAAGCCCAGCCCTGACTTGCAGCCTCCACACTTTCTACCCTCTCCCACACTCGACACAAACCCACCAAATCTAAGAACACAATGTTTGCAGATTGAAAGAAGCTCTCCTTAAGGAAAGACTATCCATCTATGAGGTAAAACTAGAAATGCATGTAATACATTGCGCTTTGGGAGATGAAAGATAATTCTTACTGTCTTTTATGTAAATTCACTTTCTCATAACCTGGAAACTTCTATGATGGTGGTATCCATTGACTCTTGGAGGGTCAAACTGAATTTTACATTTTGAAAAATAATGAAGTCATAACATTCCCTTGACAAATATTACTGAATAAGAAAAAGCTGTCTAATACAAAGTGGCAAGTCTTCCTAACATTACTACAGCTACTTTCAAGCAAAGTGTACTGTGGTTTCCTTAAGCTCTAAACCAGAATCTCCCGGCCTAATGCGGTTTCCTTAAGCTCTACACCAGAATCTCCTGGCCTACTGTGGTTTCCTTAAGCTCTACACCAGAATCTCCCGGCCTACTGCGGTTTCCTTAAGCTCTACACCAGAATCTCCTGGCCTTTTGGCTCTTGGAGCAGCACCATAGCAGTTGCAAGAACAAACCCCTCACAAAAGGCAGCAAGAGGGAGCCAAGAAGAAGAAGAAAGTGGCTGATCCTTTTTCTAAGATATTGCTATGAAATATTGCTGTGATGTGAAAGCACTTACCTGGCTGAATTAAGAAATACTTGTCAGTGGGACTAACTGCCCAAACTTGCATCTAATGCCCTCAGGATTCTGTGTGTAAAGCGAGACTTGCTGGACTGCAGGATGATGAATTTGTATTAACTGAGGATGTTCTGGGCAAAAACTGCCCAACCGGTCTCCATGGCATGGACCTTGCCCCTGACAGAGTGTGTTTTGTTTATTCCATGCTCAGAAAATGGCCAGCCCATGACTGAAGCTTGCATTGATGTCAAGATTACCAACAGTTATTTGCTTCATTGGTTCTGTGCTGGTTTTACTAAAACATGGAACAATCTTTAGATGCAAAGAGAACAGAATATACAGAAAAACATATTCTCAGAATATAGTTCAGCAAATGCAACAACCAGATACAGTGCAGACGAATGACTTGAAAGAAGCAGTAAGTTGATTCTGGACAGCACAGGAGAAGACAGAAAAGCCTTCCCAACCTGTCTATCCTCTGCACGGTGTCTCTGTCAGGAAGATACAAATATGGAGGACCCAAATTTGAATCAGGAACACTCTCGAAGCTTTGTGGTGAAGGAAGGCAGCAGTTCTGGAGAAGCTACGGGGAATCAGAGGTACCAAACTGAATATGAAACATCAGTCCAAGAATCGATTTAAAACAGACTTAATAGTGATAAACAGAAAGTCCCATTTTGGGAAAAACAGGGTACAAAACAGCAAAGCTGGACAACTCTATCCCACACCCAGGACCTATGGAAAGAAAGCAGGGAAGCCGGACACCTCTATCCCACACACAGGACCTACAGATAGAAAGCAGGAAAGCTGGACACCTCTATCCTGCACCCAACACCTATGGGTAGAAAGCAGGAAAGGTGGACACCTCTATCCTGCACCCAACACCTACGGGTAGAAAGCATGAAAGGTGGACACCTCTATCCTGCACCCAGGACCTACGGGTAGAAAGCAGGAAAACTGGACACCTCTATCCTGTACCCAGGACCTATGGGTAGAAGGCTGCAAAGCTGGACACCTCTATCTGACACCCAGAATGAACGGATAGAAAGCAGCAAAGCTGGACACCTCTATCCCGCACCCACAGCCTACAGATAGAAAGCAGCAAAGCTGGACACCTCTATCCCGCACCCAGGACCTACGGTTAGAAAGCAGGAAAGCTGGACACCTCTATCCCGCACCCAGGACCTACGGGTAGAAGGCTGCATAGCTGGACACCTCTATCTGACACCCAGGACCTACGGTTAGAAAGCAGGAAAGCTGGACACCTCTATCCCGCACCCAGGACCTACGGGTAGAAGGCTGCATAGCTGGACACCTCTATCTGACACCCAGGATGTACGGATAGAAAGCAGCAAAGCTGGACACCTCTATCCCGCACTCACAGCCTACAGATAGAACGCAGCAAAGCTGGACACCTCTATCCCACACCCAGGACCTACAGGTAGAAAGCAGGAAAGCTGGACACCTCTTTCCTATACCCAGGACCTGCACTTTCACTTCTGTACTTATTCTCATTTCTCATCAGCCTCATGGTGAACTGTGTCACCACCACTCTGTAAAAACCTGACGTATACTAGAACCGTACCAGTCAGATGGCACATATATTTCTTACACTTATGTTAAGGTAAACACATAACTACTATATGGCAATGCAATAGAATTTAAGGTTGTTTTTTTTTTTTTTTTTTTTTTTGTAACAGAATATAACTCTTTCAACCTGGGTAGAGTGCCATGGCCTCAGCCTAGCTCATAGGAACCTCAAACTCCTGGGTTTGAACAATCCTCCTGCCTTAGCCTCCAGAGTAGGTAGGACTTCAGATACCTGCCCCAACACCCAGCTAATTTGTCTATTTTTAGTAGAGTTGGAGGTCTGGCCTTGAACTGCTGAGTCCAAGGGATCCTCTGACCTCGGCCTCCAGGAGTGCTAAGTTTGCAGTCACTCCAGACGATGTGATTTTTTTTTTTTTAATCATCAGGAAGTTATTTTCCCGAATGAAGAAATGAACAAATATATCTGTCCCTTTACATAAATATAGCGGAGGATAATACATTGTACTTTCTAAGCTCCTCACATATAAATATAACATGCATATAAGAATATTTGCCTACCTGTTTACATTTGCATTTTGTTTACATTTTGGATTTTGGAGAAACAATGAAAACAAGGAAACCAAGGAAATATTTACTTTCTCAATTGTTTTTGCCAGGTCCATTTTATGATCATATTAGCACAAAACCAGGCCTAGTGAGTCCTTTTTTACTATTCATAAGGTAGAGCCTATGTTTTTGATGAGAAACCTCAGGGGAAAGCAGAACCTGCAGAATGTATAATGTGTATAAGGCTCTGTGTAAAAATACTCAAGAGATTGAACTGTCTGAAAAAATGGAGGCCTATGGAAGAGACTGATTTTTGGCAGTCGGGCAGTAGTCATGGAATTAAGCTGAAAGGCAGTGGCCTCAAGTGGCAGGGATTCTGCCCTCCAGGGGACATTGGCCATTCCTGGAGATGTTTTTGGTTGTTATAGTTATGGGAGGCTGAGGAAGAGAGGGAGGGGGGCTGCTGGCATCTGGTGGGCAGAGTCAGGGGAGCTGCCCTGCAGGGCACAAGAACGACCCCCCCCCCCCAAGATATATAATATAGTCCCAAGTGTCATTAGTGCTGCTTTTGAGAAACCCTGGTGTACAGGATTTTAAGAACCTTTTGTTAGAATCTCCTTACTTCATGTTTAAGCCCAGAGCAGTGAAATGGCTTATGGAATGTTGGACATACATATAATCTAGAATCCAGGTTTGCCAACTTCCAGACGCATAATCATTTAACTTTACTGCTCCTTCCAAATTCCCACGTTCCTTCTTCAGAACCTCTTTCCCAAACCCTCTGCACAGACTGAGGCTGGAATACAGCGTATGCATATTTCTCTACGTGAATTCACTTTGTTTTAAAACTCAACCCAAAAGCTCACCACAGCAATGACAAGTCAACATCTTTTAAGAGATTGTTTAAACCTTGGAATGCCATAGAGTCATTCAATCATTTGAAAAAGGAAAAGAGAAAGGATTATTGAATGAGAGGAGCTGTAAAAGTCAAATGATAGCAAGAGAGGAAAATCAGGGTGTGAATAAGAGGACCAGAGGAACAGAAATGAGAGAAAGCTAAAAAAAAAAAAATCCTTTGAAGCTTTTTTGTAGCTTGTAATTTTTGTTTTAGAAGTCTTGTAAGTGACCCATAATGTTGTATTTGGATTATAATGTGTTCAAATTTCAAATGGTGCCACCAATCAACAGTCTGTACTATTTTTCCTTCATTTTCTTTTAAATTGACAAACATGAATTAATCCTGACTGCATTCTCTAAATAAGATGTTGTGTGACTGGGTGTGGTGGCTCACACCTATAATCCTAGCACTTTGGGAGGCTGAGGCAGGAGGATCAGGAATTTGAGACCAGTCTGGCAACAAAGTAAGACCCCATCTCTACAAAAAATTTAAAAAAAAAGTAGCTGGTCCTGGTGGCACATCCCTGTAGTCCCAGCTGCTCAGGAGGGAGGGGTAGGAGGGTTCCTGAGCCCAGGAGCTGGAAACTGTGCAGCGAGCGATGGTCGAGCTGCTGTGCCCCAAATTGGGCGATTGAGCAAGACCCATCTCTAAGAAAAAGAATAAAAAGACATTGTGGATGCAAAGATAGAACTGTCCTCTCCTCTGTCCTCTAGGAACTCATATACTTCCAGAACGGATGAATGTGTAAAAAATTACACCCAGCACAGAGTGCAAAAATAAAGGTGTGGCCACAGCACACAGCATGGTGTGGCACCCACCTGTCAGTCTGTGTGGATGGTCCAGCTCTGGTGAACACAGCCCTGCTCGTCAGTTACTGGACCCATCTGTGGCCAGATATAGATGTTCACAAGATAGAGTGACAGGACCGGAGGGCACTACAGTTTGGCTCCTTTACGGAATCAAGTGGGAACACGTAAAGAACCCAGACTTTTAATTAAGACAAATTTGGGTTTGAATTCATGTCCCTCCCACTACCTTCCCACCAGCATTGTCAAGCCATTTATCTTTCCCGAATCATGGTTTTCTCATCAGTAAAATCGAGAAACTAAAATCTATTGTTAACTACCAGCAGTAGATTTAGTACCAGTTTAGTACCAGCAAGTGTTCAATAAATGGAAGAAACTAATTATTACTATTGTTGCTACTACTATTATTCTTAAGAGGCTTTGTATGAAAAATATTGAATATTAGTTTGAGATATACACTAACTTTAGAAATGGTTCTTGGCCAGGTGTGGTGACTCACACCTATAATCCCAGCACTTTGGGAGGCTGAGGCAGGAGGATCACTTGTGGCCAGGAGTTCAAGACTAGCTTGGGCAACATAGCAAGATCCCCATCTCTACAAAAATATGAAAATACTAGCTAGATGTGGCGGCATATCTCTGTATTTCTAGCTATTTGGGAGACTGAGGCAGGAAAATCCCTTGAGCCCAGGAGACTGAGGCTACAGTGAGCTGATTGTGCCTCTGCACTCCAGCCTGGGCAATAGAGCAAGACCTTGTCTCTGGGCGGGGGGGTGGGGGAGAGAGAGAGAGAGAGGAAGAGGAGGAGGAGGAGGAGGAGGAGGATGAGGATGAGGAGGAGGAGAGAGAAGGAAGGAAGGAAGGAAGGGAGAAAGTAAGGGTTCTGTAACAACCTTTCCAGCTAAGATTATAGTCCCATTTACCTTAAGCCCTTAGAGATCATATAATATTTATCAGGGTAAAAAATTGTGGCTATTTTTGTCTGCCTTTGATGTGTGAGTATTGTTTCATGCTCAACCTATGGCAGGTGGTTGGATACAGGATTACCTGACTCAGCTACCAGACCATGACTAGAGAGACTTTCAGCATAACGTATGGGTCATCTTCTAAGGGACATACACCTGCACTTTCGCTCACCCATACAGCTGTGTTTATGTGATTTTATGTGACTCCTAAAACTCCTTTCCGGAAGTAATCTGGCCTGTAGACATCTCTACCTACATTTCATAAATATCTTTGCACTTGTTAATAAACCTTCACTTGAAGATCTAATTTAGATGATAAATGGTGTTCTTTCTATTATTTGTTCAAGTTTGAGAACTATTTCTTCTTAGTGATAAGTTTCCTCTATCTAAAACAGACTGAATGGGTTGGAAGTTGCCCACACATTTTTTCTTGGAAAATTGTATTTGTCGCTCCACCCACTCTACATTCACATTTGTGAGGTGCTAAATAAGTCACATATTTGAAAATGTCATGCCTGTCTAATTTTATGCCTGGCAACACATATTTTTTTTTGTATTTTAAGGAAAGTAAACAATATGCCACATTTCAAAAATGTTGCCAAGTCTTAAGATACTGTTATGTAGAACACAACCTTCCATTACAGCAACTTACCTATGTAATTTCACAATAAAACCAAATACTTTTCATTCCTGTGGCATATAGGAAGGACAGGTGCAAACATCAGCGCTTGATCTGTCATTAATACCAGAAGAGAAATTCTGAGTTACCTCTCCCTGCTTTTTTTTTTTTTTTTTTTTTTTTGTCATGGAAAAGTAAAACTATGGGACAGAGAATTAGACTCTATTGAGGGTTATAAAAGTGATAACTACCACTGAGAAATCCAAATAAAAAATTGCTTTAAATGAAGGTAATTATCAGAAACATCTGGAACACTTACAAAGATGGGCTTGTTTCAGAGAACCACGTTTGACATGTCTCTAACTGTGCACTACTGAGTCCTTTAGGTAAGTTCTGTCAGATAAACTTGGCTCCATCTCAACCCCGCCTACCAGGTGGTATTTGTTTTCCAATGAGCATCAATATCCTCTACCTGATGCTGGTTCCCTCTGCTACTTTTTTAACAGATCCTTTCATAATAAAATTCAAAATAGAGTTCAGGAGGACAAAGTGAGACTCTGTCTCAAACAAAACAAAACAAAACAAACATTAAGGTTGTGTTTAAAATCTCTCATTCCATTTTTTTCTTTCATTTGTTCAGGAACTACCTGAATACACAAGTCTTGGCGCCAACATGTTCCTCTCCTGGAAAACGAGAGCCTGACATCCAGGGAGTCCAGCCAGGTAACTTCAGAGTCCTCTGCAAGTTTTGCTCCTGTCCTTGAGGTCTGCCCTCAAGGCCTGCCCTGGCCTGCCCATCCTACCTTCAGGTAGATTCCAATCCTGCACTCTTTCCATCCCCACCAGCACCGGGATCTTCCTCATCAGGCTATTGCAGAAGCCTCCAGCAAGGCCCTGCTTCTCCCACAGTCCACCCTGCTTCTCCCACGGTCCGCCCTGCTTCTCCCACAGTCCACTCTGCTTCTCCCACGGTCCACTCTGCTTCTCCCACAGTCTACTCTGTTCTCTGTTCCCAGCCATGTGACCCTGCATCAGGTCACGCCACGGTTCTGCCTAAAACACTCGGTTTCCTCTCTCCCCCTTGAACCTGAACACGCAAGTGTGCCTGCTTCACCCATCACACCCCTGCCTGGAGCCCTTTTCCTACATATTTTCATTCACAGGACTCAAAGGTTCTGGTCACTCAGCTCTACTCACTCACTATAATGTTATCTTCTTCATGGCACTTATCACTATTTGATTTAAAAATACATTATTGTTTTTTAGAGACGTTTTAGGATTACAGAAAAACTGCGCAGAAAATACAGAGTCCCACACACTCTCCCCACCTCGCCTTCTCCCTATTACATGCACTAGTGTGAGCCTCTGTTTCAACTGGAGGCCAGTACTGATGTGCTGCTGTTAACTAAAGCGTGGCTGGGGCTCGCTCTTCCTGGGGATAAATCTGTGCTGTCAGGTCCTCACAGAGCAGTCCCACTGCCCTGAAGTCTGCTGCCCTACCCCAACCCCTTCCCTCCTAACCTCTGGTGGCCACTGATCTTTTCCCTGTCTCCATAGTTTTGCTTTTTACAGAATGTCATGTAGTTGGCATCACACAGCTTGTTCACTATTTGAGTTTTTAAAAATTAATTATCATCTGTGCCTCTGCCTAGAGCAAAGACTTCAAGAGAACGAGGGCTTTATATCCATTCCCACAGCACCACAGTGGACACTCCACGCAATGTGCTGATTGAACCACTCTCCAGACTAACCCAATAGACACCATTACCTACACTTTGAAAATACTCCTGTCATGATTTGTTCTAATTATGTTGGAGCGGAATTACCTAGGTTTCTGACTTTTATGTTAGTGTTTTGCAAATTTTGAGGAAGGAGGAGTTGTCCCTGTTTCCCAAGTGGTTGAGGATGTGGCCACTCCGGGTCCTCTTGACACATGAGACCACAGGACACCAATGCAGGACTTTATAGTGACGTTGGTACGCAGCATGCCTGGGTTAGAGATACAGATGATGTGTTCACAGCGTGCTCTGCTCTCTCTGGTTTCTGCTGCCCTTTAGCACGCAAGGCTTGCCCGTGAAGCTGCTTGCTGCTTTTCTGCTCTTATCTCTGCCTTTACCCTTCTGGATCCCAGATACTCATCCCCTCTGCACCTCCATTTGCATCACTCTCCACCCTTTCTCTTCTCCCTCTCCTTCTATCCTTTCTCATCTGTGAAGCAGAAAAACATCCTAATTGTGAATGATGAGAGAGAGAATGGCACTTGGGATTTCCTGTATGAAAGTGAAGAAGAGCCACTTGTTTTAAAGTGCAATTCACCCTGACAAGGAACCACAGCTCCTGAAGGCAGAAAGAAATGCCCAGAAGTTTGTCTCAATTTCCATAACACCGCTAACCTTTCCTCATTAAAATTCTTTTTCCTTAATCTCTACCATTGAAAACATAAACATTAATTTGCTTACTCAATTCTGAAAGGTTTCTTTTGTTTATTGAGTCACAGTTTTTAGAAATTTTCTTTCTTAATACCTGACCCAAAGGAGGTATCTCTGAATTCATTACAAGGGCAGCTCCAGGATGTTTGTGCTGCTTCCTACATTTTGGACTCTAAGAAGCATTGCCTGTCTTATGTTTTACATCCTTTAAGTTTAGACCCATGCAGCCTCTGTTTGTCCGGCCTAAGCACTGATCTTCCTACCAGAAACCCCTTCCCAGCAGGGGGAGCACAAATGAATAAATCCAGGACAGCTTTTAGCAACGGTGTTGGCTATGGACAGAATAAGTAGCAGGATGTCCTGTTAGGGGCATTTAAACACTAAGAAAGAAGCATTTTAAAAAATGTACAAAATCAAGAGGAATATACATACAGGAAAAAAGAGACATTAAAATCTATTTGCCTCTACCTGGATGGAGCTGGAACATATTCTTCTTAGTAAAGTATCTCAAGAATGGGGTAAAAAGTATCCAATATTCTCAATACTACTATGAAATCAATATATAATCACCTACACATTCATATGAATGGCAAAACATAACTATTGTCCAGAAAGTAGAGGGGAAAGAAGAGAGAGGGGAGGGGAGGGAGGATGTGGGATGAGGGAGGGTATTTGGGGGAACCTCACCTAATGTACATGATGCAATGATACATTTCAAAACTATTAAGAAATGAGTATAATTGTGATGGATGTGTTACTTAGTTCAATGTAAGCATTTCACACTGTATATCAAAGCAGTGCCCTGAACTCCAGAAATGCATCAATGTACAAAGTTATGATTTAATAAATAA
>CAUYPK010123504.1:0-14573 GCA_963574355.1 Loris lydekkerianus | reverse complement strand
TATTGAGTATTTTAGCATCTATGTTCATTAGTGATATTGGTCTATAATTTTCTTTTCTTGTTGGGTCTTTCCCTGGTTTGGGGATCAAGGTGATGTTTGCTTCGTAGAATGTGTTGGGTAATATTCCTTCTTTTTCTATATGTTGGAAGAGGTTTAGTAGCATAGGTACTATTTCTTCTTTAAATGTTTGGTAGAATTATGATGTAAAGCCATCTGGTCCTGGGGTTTTCTTTTTAGGGAGATTTTGTATAGTTGATGCTATTTTAGAACTTGATATAGGCCTGTTCAACATTTCCACTTCGTTCTGGCTAAGTCTTGGTAGGTGGCGTTGTTCCAGGTATTGGTCGGTTTCTTTCAGATTTTCATGTTTCTAAGAGTAGAGTTTCTTTTAGTATTTGTTGAGAATTTTTTGAATTTCTGAGGGGTCTGTTGTTATTTCATCATTACCATTTCTGATTGATGAAATGAGAGATTTGACTCTTTTTTTCCTGGTTAGGTTGGTCAAAGGTTTATCTATTTTACTGATCTTTTCAAAGAACCAACTTTTGGATTTATTGATCTATGTATAATTCTTTTGTTTTCAATTTCATTTAGTTCTGTTCTGATTTTAGTTATTTCTTTTCTTCTGCTGCGTTTTGTGTTGGAGTGTTCTTCCTTCTCTAGTTGCTTGAGATTTTCTATTAAGCTATTAACTTCCTCTCTTTCTGTTTTCTTGAGGAAAGCTTGAAGTGCTATAAATTTCTCTCTTAGAAAATCCTTTGTAGTATTTCAGAGTTTCTGGTAATTCGTGTCTTGATTGTTGTTTTGTTCTAAAAATTTGGTGATTTCCTTCTTAATCTCGTCTATAACCCATCTAACCTTCAGCATAAGGTTGTTTCGCTTCCATGTTTTTGTATGGGTATGTAGGCTCCTGTTGTTATTGAGTTCAACTTTTATTCCATGATGGTCTGAGTGGATGCATGGAATAATTTTTACTTTTTCAAATTTGTGGACGTTGGATTTGTGACCTAGGATGTGGTTGATCTTGGAGTATGTTCTCTGGGCTGATGAGAAGAATGTGTATTCAGTTTTGTTGGGATGAAATGTTGTGTAGATATCTGTTCAGTTCAGATGTTCAATGGTTGAGTTTAAATCTAAAATGTCTTTGCTTAGCTTCTTTTTGGAGGATCTATTTATCACTGCTAAAGGGGTGTTAAAATCTTCAACTACTATGGAATTGGAGGAAATCGAGTTGCTCATGTCTATTAGAGTTTCTCTTATAAATTGAGGTGCATTGTTGTTGGTATATAAATATTAATAATTGAGATCTCATCATATTGAGTATTACCTTTAACAAATATGAAGTGTCCGTCCTTATTCTTAATTATTTTGGTTGGTTTAAAACCTATTGCGTCTGCAAACAGGATTGCAATGCCTGGTTTTTTCTGCTTTCCATTTGCCTGGAATATAGATGACCATCCCTTCACCTTGAGTCTATATTTGTCTTTTAATGTAAGATGCAATTCTTATATGAAGCAGATATCGGGCTTGAGTTTTTGTATCCAGTCAGCCAACCTGTGCCTCTTTAGAGGACAGTTTAAACCATTCACATTAATTGAGAATATTCATAAGCCTTTTGAGAGTCTGGTGGACATTTTTAATCCTTTTGTGACTGTGGAAGTTGGAATTTGATCAAAATTTTGTGGGTGGGTTTACTTTTGTGGTGGAGTATTAAGGATGTCCTTATGGAGGATAGGTCTGAGAATATCCTGGAGAACTGGGTTAGTTATGGCAGATTTCTTCAACATGAGAATGTCGTTAAAGTATTTATTTTCATCCTCATAAATGAAACTCAGTTTAGCTGGATACAGGGTCCTGAGTTGAAAGTTATTTTGTTTTAGGAGATTAAAAGTCGATGACCTTCCTCTTCTAGCTTGAAATGTTTCAGCAGAGAGATCTGAAGTTTTTCTCATATTCTTCCCCTTGCATGTAATGGGTTTTTTTAATCTGGCAGCTTTCAGAATTTTCTCCTTCATATTAACTTTAGTAAAATTGATTATGATGTGTCTGGGGGATATTGTATTCGGGTTGAGTTGTGCTGGAGTTCTGAAACTGTCTGCTATCTGAATTTCAGAATCTCTTGGCATGTCTGGAAAATTCTCCTTCATAATCACATGGAGAAGAGACTCTGTGCCTTGTGAAGCCACTTTATCGCTTTCGGGGATCCCTGTAAGACAAATGTTGGTTTTCTTTTAATTATCCCAGAGCTCTCTGAGAGAGTGATCTGTTTTTGTCCTCCTTTTCTCTTTCTCTTTGAGAATTTGGGAGTGTTCAAAAACTTTGTCTTCAATGTCAGAAATCCTTTCTTCTGCTTGCTCCATTCTGTTACTGAGGGATTCTACTGTGTTTCTCAGATCTTTGAGAGCTGCAACTTCTTGTCTCAATGTGTCAAAATCTTTGGTCATTTGGTCTTTGAAATTGTTGAATTCTTGAGATATCTTTTGGGTTACTGCTTGGAATTCTAGTTCAATCTTATTTGCTATCCAGATTCTGAATTCAATTTCTGACATCTCAGGTATTTGTTTGTGCATGGGACCTTGTGCTGTGTTTGTCCCTTTGATCCTCTGGGGAGTTGATCTACTCTGATTATTCATATTGCCAGAGTTTATTTGTTGATTTCACCTCATGATTTTTTTTTTTCATCGTTTCCTCTAGCTGTCCTCAGAGTTGGGGATGTGCCTCTGCAAGATGAGACCCCAGTGGGATTACTTTATTTTTGCTGGATCTTTTTAGGGAGTGACCCTGTGTAGCTTTTCTGGGGCTGCCCCAGCCAGGGAGTTCTGGTTGTGGGAGCAGCTCTGGATTGTGACACACCCAGGTCCAGTAACAGGGCAAAGGGTGGGTTCATGTGGTTCTGGCAGTGCCTGGCACCCAGTGACTTTGGTTCAGAGAGCCCAAGGCTCCAGCAGTCTCTGGCAAGGAGAAGGGCTCTGCACAGAATCAGGAGGGCTCCAGAAGGCACGTGGCTACCAGTATCCCTGGCCAGACAGGCAGCATGGTGTGGAGGTAGGGAGGGTACAGGAGGGAGGACGTGGCCTTGTGTGGCTCCCAGAGTTTCTGGTTAGGGCATGCAGAGGTCCAGCTGGCGCAACTCTTACCAGGGTCTGGGCGGGGGCAGATCGCTGATTGTGTCACAGCTCTTACAGAGGTCCAGGTGCTGGATGCTGATTGCCCACAGCTCTTATGGAGGTCCGGGCGCCAATAGCTGATTGTGCCACAGCTCTTATGGAGGTGCAGGTGCTAATCGCTGATAGTGCGCAGCTCAATACTTACATTTCTGATTCAAATTCAGGGAAATTGATTTTCATTTAACTTCTGTATCACATCTGTATCTCCTTTCTTTTATGCTGAAAATTCTTGTTATTAAGGACACAATGGGCCCAAATCACTTTTTCCTCTCTTTCTCTCTTTCCCTCTTTCTTACACGCACACACACACACACACGTCTTTTCTTTGAGTATTTTATTTTTATGAAATTTACATTTTTAAAATCCTGCTACAGAGCAGAACAATGCACTCACAGGGACAATAACTATTATTACATTAGTTTGTTTTCTTGTGTGATGCTTTTCTTCCATAATGGATTTTTATTTATCTTTTCCATGATGCGTTCATTTCTTTGCTTTCTAATTTCTATAAAATGTTTGCTTAGTTACATATCTTGCCTTACTCAATTTAGTTGTTTAAATAAGTAATGTACATACATGGTATAAAATTCAGAAATCAAAAGGCTCTACGTGAAAGGAAGGTATTATGAAATACTTACGGGACTGGAGGAAGGGACTTTCTCCCATCAGTGGAGGTCCAGTTCTCTTATTCCCCTCAGGCAGAAAATGCTGATATGAATTTCTATATCTTTCCAGATAAAGTCAACGTTTATTCCAGTTTATGGGGATTTTTTTTTTTTTCCATAAACTATAGCACTTAATAGAAACTATAGCACTTAATAGAAATGCTCTTTTATTTTTCCTGGAAAATTTATATCATTCGAGGTTTGACAAAGGGAAAACTGCTGTAGGTATTTTAAATACCTAAGAATGTAGGTGCTTTCAAAACTGTTAGGCCTCTGAGAACAACTAGAACCCAGTGACTTCCCATGAAAACTTCTACCTCTGCCACAGCAGGAAATTCTGTGTGAGTGCTACCTGCTAAGATTATTATTGTTCTTGGATAGACAGATAGATGACTAATGGAAAGATAAATAATAAGTGGATAATAATAATAAACAGATGATAGTTGATAGTGATAATAGATGTTAGATATTTTTTCATTGGTGTATAGACAGCAAGTTACTCAAAGTCCTCTATGGATGAACATTTACATTGTAGCCCACCTTTTTTTTTTATTGAGACAGAGTTTTACTTTGTCATCCTCAGTGGAGTGCTGTGGTATCATAGCTCACAGCAGCCTCAAACTCTTGGGCTTAAGAGGTCCTCTTGCCTCAGCCTTCTGAGTAACTGGGACTCCAGGTGCCCACCACAATGCCCAGTTATTTTTAGAGACAGGATCTCTCTCTAGCTCAGGCTGGTCTCGAACTCCTGAGCTCAGGCAATACACCTGTCTTGGCCTCCCAGAGTGCTAGGATTACAGGAGTGACCAACCAGGCCCAGACTTGTTTTGACCCATTTTTACCCTCATAAATGTTGTTTCATCAAGAGGCCTTATGTATTCATCTTTACGCACCTGAAAGTATAGAGGTTGCAAAAATTCTGGACCTCAAGTCATAGTTACGTTAATATTTGACAGATATTACCAAATTGTTCTCCATAAAAATTGTAATAAATATTTGGAATTATTTGTTTTTCATATTGTCATAAACTGTATGAAACAGTTTTTTAAACATTTTGAAATACCTTGGTGAAATAATGAATCTCAGTGCAGTTTTCCTTTTCATTTCTTTTGTTAGGAATGAGTTTGAGATGTTTCCATGTTGCCATTTCCTATCTTTTGACATTTTCATTGGGTTTGTGGTCTTGTATGTGTTGAAATGTGGAGGTTATCATGTATTAAAGAAGTAGTTTTTTTGTTGTATGTATTCAGTATTTTCCCTTATTATATTTATCTTTTAAGCTTTATCCTGAGCAATTTCTTGAATTTTATGAACAAAGTCTTATTTTATGATGTCTGAGTTTTGTATTGTAATCATAGAGTCTGAGTCATTCTTTTTCTCTGACACTATAAAATTAAAATGAAACCATTTTTCACAACTCTTGTATTTTTATTTTTCACACTTAAATTTTTAAGTCATCTGGGGTTTATTTAGATTTTTATAGGAAGGTTTATAGATTTTATAGGAAGATTTTATATTTGCAATTTGATATGAATTGTATTTATGGCACCGTACTGAAGACAACCTTCAGTAGTTTCTTTACTGTCATTTTACCAGTTGATTAATTTCAGTTTCCTTGGTATTCACCATGTAACCAGTGCTAAAAGAATACTTACACCCCCCCTTTCAATTTCTTTCCTTCCCTCCTTCTTTCTTCTGATTTTATCAGCTAGTGTCTCCAAAACAATGCTAAATAGTGGTGAACGTCCTTGTCATATTTCTACCTTATTGGTAACCTTTCAGTAGTCACTGTTAAATGTAATATCGAATTTTGCATGAATTACTAGAAAATATTTTTCCACTTCGTATTAAGAGATTTTAAATCATAGATTTCAAAATTTGATTGAATCTCATTTCAACATCTATGGAAATGATCACATATTTTTCTAATTTTGTCCATAAATATGATTAATTTTATTAATACATTTTCAGTATTGAACCATCCTTCCATTCCATGTATGAAAACAACTGACCATGAAATAAAATGATGTTGGGTTATATTTTTTTAATATTTTACTTTGGACTTTGTGTTAGTAATTGTTGGGTACCAGCCCCAACATGCTATGGGTTCCCTTTCAGTGGCTTGGTGGGGCAGGAGGCTATTGAAAAATCAGAAAATAAGAAATAATAGACAGGCAAGAGAGAAAGAAATAGTTTTTTAAGCAGCAGGGATTCAGGAGACTGCATACCTATCTTTATGAGGCTTCCAGTATTCTGCCTTAAATACCAGGCTAGGGCTGTATTTATTTCATACATCAGTCTTTTCTCCTTCTCCTCCTTCTTCTCCTTTTTTTTTTTTTTTTTTTTCCTTTTTTGGTTGTAGTGGTCATTGTTCTTTGACAGGACCGGGCTGGGTTCAAACCTGCCAGGTCCAGTGTATGTGGCTGGTGCTCCAGCTGCTGAGCTATAAACTCCAAGCCACACCAGTGATTTTCAATCATAAATCTCACGAAGGCAAGGCAAACAATCCCATCATGGTTCTTCTGCTCTTGCATTTCTTTAACCAAACTATTTCTTTAAGTAACTAAATCAATTGTATGGATTTACTTGTTACTTTTATTGTTTTTAAGGTATTTATGATCTTTATATAAACGGAGTTTGGATAGTAAAACAGTCCAGGAGCAGGACATCAGAGAAATACCCTAATTAGACCAAGCCTGCAAATCACAGAAGTGATTTTTTAAAACTCCAAAAGCCTATGTTCAGACACTCCTCTGGCCAAGCAAAGGTGACAGAAGAGATATTTCATCTCCTTATCTGTTCTGGAGCAATTCTTATTGTGTTCAACCAAGTTTAAACATTCTACATTCCCAACTCCCTAAAATCACTCTCCTGGAGTGAGCAGCCCCACCCTGGCAGAAAAAATCTGGGGTTTGCAGAGGGGGAAGTTCCAGCAAGACTGCCTTCAGAATTTTAAAAGGGGCAGGTCTTACACAGTGCTTTGCACAGAAATTAAGGTTCCTCTCGAATCACTTATCCCCTTTTTTCTGTTTTCTTTTTGTCCATCCTCTGTAGTCATATTCCTAATTTACTTCCTAGTCTGTTTACAACTAATAATTGAATATTGGTTTCAAGCTTATAAAATCATTGTTACTAGTAATGCAAGCATGTCAAGATATGCCTCTTCCCTTAAGTATTCCCACATGCAACCCACCTTAAAGTTGATTGTAATATTATTTCTTAGTGGTATCCATTTCAGATTGCATTGTTAACATTATGCTGACATAAAAATTTTATAATGTTTATAATATTTCTGTTTTCCCCCTATGCTTTGGAAACCATTTGACTATCTTTGGTTTATTCCTTCTTTTAAGGTATATACTCTACACTTGTGCAACTCTCTGTGCTCTTTTCTCCCCATAGGAGTAGCCTTTTAAAACCATTCTCTCATTATTTTTTGATAGTTGCATTATTTATATTTTCTAAACATTTTTCATTTATATTTTTCTTAGAAAATAATCTATTTGCATTATTAGGCATTCACATATAGTTTTTTATATTTTAGCTGATTTTAGATTTATTAAGTTTATCATTTTTGTCTTTCTGTATAAATTTCTTTTTTTGGCTTCCTTGGGTCTTTTACATTGCTTTTTTCTAACTTCTTGAGTTGAATGTTTAAATTATTTATTTTCATTATTTTTGCCTATTAAATTTAATACTTTACTCTGACTTTTTCTCTGAGCAATGCTTTAATTTTAATATTAGTCCATTGCTATTTAACTAGATTATTTATTGTAATTTTTTCTTTGACTCAAATGTAATTTAAGAAAATTCAGAAAAATATACAGATATCAGAGTTTCCTTAGTATTTTTAATTAATTCTAATTTATTGACCTACAATTAAAGAAAGCCAAAGTAGTCTTTTTTAAATACTGTATTTGCAGTGCAATGCAAAGGATGAATACTTGTGAAGTAAGAAGAAAATATTAAATTTTTTTTGCATTTACTTTTTAATTAAAAAAATTAAAAATTATTAATAGTATAAGTACTCAACATGAATAAATACCTGCATATTATTGAAGAAGTTTTTTAAAGTGATGAACTACACAATTAAAATTTTTTAATTAATGGACTAGTTGATTACATTGTTAAGTTGTTTGATTATCTCATGGGAATGTAAAGAAATTTATTCTTTTATACAGAGTACAGAGTTTATATGTATCAACTAGATCTAACTTATTTTTTAGTACTTTAGGCCTTTTTAGACTCAATTATTATTATTTTCCCATACTTGATTTACTATGGACAAAGAGGTGATCTAAAGCCTCCTAATACCAAAATATTTCTGTCAATGTCTCCTTGTATTTCTTGTAGTGTTTAGATAACATTTTCTGATTCTGGGCTATTTGGTACATTAGGCTGCAACTTTTAACATTTATAAATGTCCTTCCATTATCACATTTGATGTTCTTCATCCAAAATGCCACCTTCCCTAATATTAATATTGTAACAGCCACTTTCTCTTTGTTGGCTCTTGTGCCTTTGCCCATATTTTACTTCCAATATTTGAGTTGCTTTATTTTAGAACTGTCTTTTACATACAAACATTAGGCTTTGTTTTACAATTTGATCTGAGATTTAAAAACAATTTTAATAATGGTAAAATACACACAACAAATTTTATCATTGTAATTACTTTTAAGTGATTACAGTTCAGTAGCGTTAAGTACATCCACATTGTGTGAAACTAATCACCAGAACTCTTTCATCTTGCAAATCTGAAACTCTGTCCCCATTAAACACTAACTTCCCTTATCTTTTCTCCTCAGCCCCTGGTAGCCACCATTCTACCTTTTTTCTGTATGAATTTGACTACCCCAGGTACTTTGTGTAAGTGGAATCATATACTGATGTCTTTCTGTAACTGGCTTATTCCACTTAGCATAATGTCCTCAAAGTTGATCCATGTTGTTGTAATATATGTCAAAATTTCCTTCCTTTTTAAGGCTGAATAATGTTCCATTGTATGTGTAGACCACATTTGGTTTATCCATACATCCTTCAGTGGACAAATGGGTTGTTTTCACCTTTTGGCTATTGTGAATAATGCGGCTATGAACTTGAGTGTACAAATGTCTCCTCAAGATCCTGCTTCTAATTCTTTTGGGTTGATACTCAGAAATGAAATTGCTGAATCATATGGTAATTCTGTGTTTAATTTTTTTTGTAAATTACCGTACTATTTTCCATAGTGACTACATTATTTTACATTCCTACCTATAGTGCACAAGGGCTCCAATTTCTCTACAAACTGTCAACACTTGTTATTTTCTGTTTTTCTGATAGTAGCCATCCTTATGGATGTTAGATGGTGTCTTATTGTGGTTTTGATTTGTATTTCCCTGATGATTAGTGATGTAGGGCATCTTTCCATGTGCTTATTGGCTATATATGTCTTCTTTGGAGTAATGTCTGTTAAATCATTTGCCTGTTTTTTAAAAAGTTTGTTTATAGACTGGGTCACAGTGGTTCATACCTGTAATCTGAGCACTTTGGGAAGGAAAGATGTGAGGACCACTTGAGGATAGGAGTTCAAGACTAGTCTGAGCAACATGGCAGGACCCCTTGTCTACAAAAAATAGAAAAATTAGCAGGAATATGGCTTAAGCCCACTGCACTCTGGCCCAGGCAACAGAATGAGACCTTTCCTTAAAAAATAAAAAAGAAAAGTTGGGTTATTTTGTTCTTGTTGGGTTGTAAGAGGTCTTTATATATTCTGGATATTAACCTCTTATCACTAATATGATTTGCAAATATATTCTCCTATTCTGTACATTGCCTTCTTACTCTGTTGAGAGTGTACTTTGACGCACAAATGTTTAAAATATTATTCAAGAAATTATTGCCAAATCCAATGCCATGAAGCTTTCCCCCTGCATTTTCTTCTAAAAGTTTTATGCCTTACTTTTAGGTCTTTGATCTATTTTGAGTTAATTTTTGGTACATGGTGTAAAATAAGGGTCCGACTTTGTTCTTTCTTTCTTTCTTTCTTTGTTTCTTTATTTTATTAAATCATAGCTGTGTACATTGATACGATCATGGGGCATCATACACTAGGTTCATAAACTGTTTGACACATTTTCATCACACTGGTTGACATAGCCTTCCTGGTGTTTTTTTAGTTACTGTGCTAAGACATTTATATTCTACATTTATTAAGTTTCACATATATCCTTGCAAGATGCACCGCAGGTGTGATCCCATCTGTCCCCCTCCCTCTACCCACCTCCTCCCTCCCTCCCCTCCTTTTCCCCCTTCCCCCTATTCTTAGGCTGTAACTGGGTTATAGCTTTCATGTGAAAGCCCCAAATTAGTTTCATAGTAGGGGTGAGTACATTGGGTACTTTTTCTTCCATTCTTGAGATACTTTACTAAGAAGAATATGTTCCAGCTCCATCCATGTAAACATAAAAGAGGTAAAGTCTCCATCTTTCTTTAAGGCTGCATAGTATTCCATGGTGTACATATACCACAGTTTATTAATTCATTAGTGGATCAATGGGCACTTGGGCTTTTTCCATGACTTAGCAATTATGAATAGGGCTGCAATAAACATTCTGGTACAAATATCTTTGTTATGATGTGATTTTTGGTCTTCTGAGTATATACCCAGTAGAGGAACTACAGGATTAAATGGCAGATCTATTTTTAGATCTCTAAGTGTTCTCCATATATCTTTCCAAAATGAATGTAATAATTCGCATTCCCATAGCAGTGCAAAAGTGCTCCCTTTTCTCCACATCCACGCCAACATCTCTGGTCTTGGAATTTTGTGATATAGGCTAGTCTCACTGGAGTTAGATGATATCTCAAAGTAGTTTTGATTTGCATTTCTCTGATGATTAAAGATGATTACAGATTTAAACCTAAGACATGAAACTGTAAAAATGCTAGAGGAGAGTGCAGGGAAAACCGTTGAAGAAATCGGTCTGGGTGAGTATTTTATGAGGAGGACCCCCTGAGCAATTGAAGCGGCTTCAAAAATATACTACTGGGAGAGGTGGAGCATGATGGCGGACAGGATGGATGTGTAGCCCACCTCTCCCGAGCCATAAGGAGAGAGGAAAGGGTGTCTTGACCTTCCCCGACTGTGGATTATTGGTGTGGACGGACAGCTAGAGACACTCAGCGAAGTGGCGAACTGCTATATCTGAGGGGTAATTTAAAACCATAGACTCTGTTGTAGAGATTCTTCCCTGCCTGGCCGAGACCACCAGCAGGCCCCTCCCTTACGGAGGGCAACAGCTTGCAAATGCTGATAAAACCCAATTAACAAATATTTATTCCTGAACTGAGAGAGGCATCCGAAAGGAGAGCCACTCAAAACCAGGGGTAACCAGGCAACCTGTTGGACAATTGAAGGGAAGGGAACCTGTCCGGGAAACAGACATTTTGTACTACCTAAGGGCGGGCGCCCTCCCCCAGACCAGCAGAGATTGAGCAAGACCACAACATTCCTGCTGAAGAAGGCTGGAGGGGATTGGCGGTTCAGGCTGCACTGCGAACTGTCTGGTCTCAATCAAAAAGGGAAACTTTGAACCATAAAACTCAGAATAAGGTCCCTGATCCTTCTGCTGCGCCAACCGGCTCCTGCCACGCTAGCCAAGCATTCCCGCTGAGGCCACGAACCCAGAAGCACCCCCCCCCCCCATAGCCGATTATAGTCTTCAGCTTGCAGGAGAACCTAGGAACAGAGTGGAAAGATTTGAGAAGCGTGGACTCCTGCACTGAGTGGGAAGGTCAGTCGTGTGTGCTGTCTGGAGCAAAATAGCTGAGGTTACACATTACTTCGGTGACAAACTTTTATAGAAACTCCAAAATGGCGATCAGCCATGGAAGGCGGTTACCATGGTAACAGTATAAACTGTGAATCAGGTATAGGCCTGGGAATCGCACACAGCACCACCTGGTGTCCAGAAAGTATATTGCAGTGTGATTATATTCCTAAGAAAGCTGAAGCTTACATCGTACATACAGAAGTATATTTCTACATACAAGAGCAATTTTTTTGTAGATGGTACCTTTCTTTTTACGTTTTTTTTTGTTTGTTTGTTTGTTTTTGTTCTTTTGCTCTGTTTTTTCCTCACCATTTACTTAGAGGAGCTTTTGTTAATTTTTTATTATTACCTTTTAAATAGATATATATTTTTTATTTCTATTTTTTCTAATTTTAATTTCTCCTTTCTTCTCTTTTAACTTTTCTACACACACCACTTTTTAAATCTTTTTCTTTTTAATTATTTTACAAGTATCACTATTTTTATTGCAGTTGTTTTTATGTTGCTGGTGTCATGGGTGTTGTCTGTATGTCTATGTGACTCTGTCTGTTTCTGTATCTATGGGTTAGTGTGTCTGGTAGCTTTTGTATCTGTCTATTTACTCATTTGCTCTCAATGAGCTCGGTGTTACAACCTGCAACCCTGAGCTCCCAGCACTCCTTTCCACTCTCACTCTTTGGTCTGGAGGACTGCCCCCCAGGAGTCCAGGTTCTGGGGTGACTGCTCAAGAGGTGTAGACAGGACCTGGACTGCAGCTGGACAGTGCTGATTCTACAGCACAGGAGTGAGGAGACGATGGTTGGCTAAGAAGGAATCACGAAGGAGCAGCGGTGCCCTGAGGTGCAGAGCAGCAGCCGTTTTTAGCAATAACAAGGCCCACTCCCAGATATTCCATAGCCACTCCTCCTGTTACCCTGGGCAATCAGATAAGGCTTGGCATCTTCTCAGATGGCAACCACCACGGATCAGACCTGGGACTGAAACAGGCCCCGTGAGTAAAGGGTTTGCCAGAGGCGGTACTGGCTTGGGTGGAATGCGGGGACTAGAAAGCGCACCCCCAGAGCTGAGAAACTCTGTTTCTCAGAGTTTGGGGCTGATCCAAAAGATCTCTCTACTGAGCCTAAGACGCACCTGACCCTCAGGGGATTATCAGCCTATAGACAAAGGAGGCCAATAGGCTACAGCTGACATATAACCATGCTGCAAATATAAACCTGCTGGAGTAAAGACAGGGCCTGAGGCACAGGTTCTGGAAACTCAAGTCAGCCTCTCCTCTGCAGAGGAATTCAGCAGGGGCTCTGCAGAGTCAGAAACAAACTCCCACAGGGTAGTTCTGTTCGGCCAGTAATGTAAATTAAGGTTGGGGCTGGAACTGAATGAACACCCCCAGGCTCCATCAAGTGCCTGAGGTTGACAGGCCTCACCACCCCCTACTGGATAGAGGCCAAGAGCAGTGGCTTGGATGATCAGATACAGACTTCCCTGTGATTTAGGCAGGTGCAAACCTCTGGAGTGTCTGCTCACTGCAGACAAATAACTGGATCACAGCCTTGTGGGGCTAGCAGCGACTAGGTGCAACAGAGCTGCAAGGTGGGGAAGGAGGCATCAACCTTCCCAGACTGATCTATCTGCTGGGTGGCTCCTCCTGATTCCAGGAAGCACAGGAGCAAGCCATATTAGAGTAGTCAGCAGACCCCTGTGATCCAGTTCCCAGAGACCTCTTAAACTCTCCAACCCGAGACAGGTGCTGACTGAGACAATTGATTTGGATGTTTTGAACTGAGCCAATCACCTGAGGACTGCTCAGGTGATTCCCTGGGTGTGTGGCTATAGGAAGGTTTGATTCTCTTTTTCCAATTATTGCCTGTGGTGGGTGGGGAGACTTAATTGTTGGTATTTCTCTACAGCTAAGACTTCAACCCAGAGTAACTGTTTCACTAGGGTCGAACAGAAACCAGCTGAAAACAAGACAGAACCACTTAGTCCCACCACACCAAACAAGGCCCCAGTTTCTCAGGCCACAGTACTGTATAGGTCCTCAACAAAACTCCAAGAAAAAAAAATAAAATGGAGTAAAATAATCATGGGGCGGAATCAGTGGAAAAACTCCCATAACATTAATAACCAGAATAGATCAACCCCCCCCAAGGGAAGATATGGTAGAGGTAATTGAAGATCCCATTCACAAACAACTGGCTGAGATGTCAGAAATTAAATTCAGAAATTGGATGGCAAACAAGATTAATAAAATGGAATTAGGAATTCGAGGAGAAATTCAAAAATTGTCTCAAGAATTTAATGAATTTAAAGACAAAAACCATCAAAGACTTAGACACACTGAAGCAAGAATTAGCAGCCCTCAAAGTTCTGAAAAATACAGTAGAATCCCTCAGTAACAAAATGGAGTAAGCAGAGGAAAGGATCTCTGACATTGAAGACAAAGCCTTTGAACACGCCCAAACTCTCAAAGAGGAAGAGAAATGGAGAGCAAAAGTGGATCATTCTCTCAGAGAGCTCTGGGATAATTCGAAGAAGGCCAACCTCTGAATCATTGAAATTCCTGATACAAATGAAGGAGCCTCGCTGGGCACAGAGGCCCTTCTGCATGAAATTATAAAAGATAATTTTCCAGACATGCCTAGAGATTCTGAAATACAGATAGCAGACAGCTTCAGAACACCAGCACGACTCAACCCCAATAAGACATCTCCCAGGCATATCATAATTAACTTTACTAAAGTTAATACTAAGGAGAAAATTCTCAGAGCTGTCAGGCAAAAGAAAGTCATTACATACAAAGGGAAGAATATTAGAATGACTGCCGATCTCTCTGCTGAAATTTTTCAAGCCAGAAGAGGGTGGTCATCGACTTTTAATCTCCTAAAGCAAAATAACTTTCAACCCCGGATCTTGTATCCAGCTAAACT
>CAUYPK010123500.1:0-49186 GCA_963574355.1 Loris lydekkerianus | reverse complement strand
TGAAACTGCCTCTACCTAGATACAGCCAATGTGGTACCATGCCACTGGCCCGACCCTGTCACTCACCTCTTCCCCCGCCTTCTTTCCCTGCCCCTTCTCCACAATAAAAAAATAAAAAAATAAAAAATAAAAAAAAAAAATAAAATAAAATAAAATAAAATTAAAGGAAAAGACAAAAAAAAAAAAAAAATAAAAACAAAGGCCTGATGGTGCCCCTCAAGGTCTTCCATAACTACCCCGTCCACTGCCCTGGGATAAACAGTCAGCTCCCAGGTGGCCCTGGCCACCTTTCCAGCACCCCATCCCTGTTATCCTGCACCACCCTCCTGGACTTCTTTCAGTCCGTTAGGTTCCTGGTTTTAGGTTCCTGGTTTTCTCACGTCGGGGCCTCTTCCCACGTGGCTTCTTCTACCTGGAACTCTCTGCTCTCCCATCTCTTTCTGCTTTCACTCATGACAGCACATCACATCACAGGCCAGTGGAAAATTTCCCAATTATTTCCTGGTCTTGTTTGGTTCCATGTCTATTACAGGTAACTAATTGTCTCCCTAAACACTGGTGGCTTTGGGCAAGAATTTCCCTTTATCTCTATCCTAGTCCCTGATACCCTCTCTCACAACAGTCCCAGACATCAGCATGCCACAGGTAAACACATCATGGACAACTGCAATCCTTCTCCAACCCCTAACATTTTTTTTTTTCTTAAGTCTAAAAGCTGACCTTCCGTCACGGCTCCACCCTTGACTGGGCCTCTTGCGGGGCCATCCCCCAAAGAACTCAGGAGACTTGTTGCAGACAGACCGTAACTTTATACAGCTGCCCCAAAAGGAGATGTAAACACTGAAGGGAAGACTAAAAGAAGTGTTTTTGATTCATAAAAGAGCCAAAAAAGTAAAAGGGAAATGTCAAATGATTATAGTGATGAGCTGAGGTCTCTCAACCAGTAACCCAACCCAAATTCAACTTGATTTCCTAGACTCACTAATAGACCACAATCTAAAATATCACTCTCCCTTATTCTCTCTATAACACGCATGCAAAAGAACATGCAATAAACTTGCTGAATATTTATTTGGTGATAATTTAAATGCTAAAGAATAAAAATTTGACAGAGAAGAAAAGAGACAATGAGAGAAAGAATTACAGAAATCAACCTTTGTGCCATTTTAATCTACAGCCATCAAAAGACTCACATACTTAAAAAAATCCATAAAAGCAACAGTAGGATAAATTCTTGTGTGAAGAACACTTAGACTTGAGCTATGATCAATGCTAACGTACTAATGCAGTTTCTTTTGTGGAAGCTATCTTTGATTCAAGCATCATGCGGATATATTTTTGGAAGGAAAGCTCTGGAGAGAAGTAGCAAGCAGAGGCTGCATGGATTATTCCACCCCTTGTGTGTTTGCACAGCACCTGAAATTCCCCTGGAGGGAATTCTTTCTCTCCCACTGTGTGTGTGGTGGGGGAATCATCACAGGGCCCCACATCCAAGTGCCCCCCTGCATAGCAGCCAAGAGGCTCCACTGCTCCTTGTCAAGCTGGAAACCAGGAAGCCAGCTCCCACTGCATGCAAGGGCAGCAGTGACGCAAGGCAGGGAGGCTCTGACACAGCATGGAGACCAATAGCCTTGCTTTAGAGTTGAGGAGCCTAAGGCCCTGGTCACAGGGCAGGGTCTATAGAACCAGGACCAGACCTTAGACCCTGCAGGTCGCCGAGTCCCCAGTTCAGAGCCTGCCTCACAGCATCACTCAGCTTTCAAGGGCCTCCTCTTACACACTACGTTTGCTAAGAGTAGACCAAGGCAAGCTGCCCACAGTTATCTTTCCAATTACCCCAGCCTCCAAGGACTCCTCCTTCTTCCACTCCCAAAGCTGCTGTAGTCCCAGCCACCCATGTGCCTCTTACCTTTACCTCTGGGTATTCCACAGAGGTTAAGAAGACTTAGTGGATACAGGGTGGTCCTCCTAAAATGACAGTTTTATTAAGCAGATAAGAAAACCATCTAACAAATGCATTATGTTTTTGGAAGGCTCTCCTGAAATCCTAAAGAAATTACTAAATAAGGACCTGATGTCTCTTTCTCCTGGTGTCTGGATCCATTAAAAGCAGGATGTAGAAGAAAAAAAAAAAAATACCAAGGAGTTGCCTGAGCAGGAGGGACTCCGACGACAGAAGTGGACAGTAGATGGCAGTCTGTCCCTGTGTCAGCATGTCACAGAGGCGAGACACGGTGCAGCTAAGCAGGAGGGAGAAGCAGAGCTTCAGGCTCTGTGGTGGACTCCCCTCCCCTGCCTGTCCCCACTGCAGCCACAAGCAGGATGCTTCTGGAAAGCAGCCTTGAGAGCACACGCACCTACACACCCTCCAAGCACCAATATCTGGACGCCATGCATATTTCCCCAGACTCTCCCACAAAGAACCAAGGCTCTCATCACAATGGGCTCTGAACACCTATCCCCCTATCTCTGGGAATTCAAGAACAAGGAAACCATCGTTTTTGCAGAAGTGAAGATCATTCTGGGGCCCTCCAGCCTGCTCCTGAACTAAGAATTCTTTATCATCATCCACACTAAAAGACAACACCCCAAATGGGACACCCTCCCCCCACTCCATCTTTTCTGTTTACCTTTCCCTCCCTGAAGCATGGTGATTGGAACCTATCTGTCTCCCTCATTAGTTTCTAGACTCCAAGGCCAGGGCCATGTCATTCATTTCTATATTCTCTTCAATGTCTAGCACAGGGTCACCCACAGGATGCATAATGAATAATCTTTATACATGTGTTTTGAGAGGCTTTCCAAGTGTCTAAAGGATGTGCAATGACACCCAATTTTCCATGATCATGAACTCAAGGAACTAGGCAGACAAAGACATGGGGAAGAGAGGCCTCTTTAGGTGGGCATTTATGACCTCAGCCTTGGAACAGGCCACACAGGAGACACAGGGAACAAGGCTGTGGATCCTTGGCAAGGTCTGAGACTACCTGGGCCCGGTTCCTGGAGCATCCTGTTACTGCTGCACGATCTGAACTCACCTACAACCAGCCATGCTTTCATTTACCCAACACATTTCTGGGCAAATATTATTTCAAGCTGTGGGAGGCACAAAGATAAACCAACAGATCGTTTTCTTCATGAAATTCATATTCTAGGCAGAAGAAAGGAATGCAAATTAAACACAGGCTGCTAAGTGGTATAGCATAGGGAGGCTGGGAAGGGAGCCCCAGGCCCTCTGGGAGAATGCAGGGAGGCTTCCTGGAGGAGGCAGTAGTTAAGCTGTGAAGGATTATTTTGGTGATGGTGAAAGGGTGAGCATTCAAAACACAACACACAAAATACATCCTCCAATACCATCTCCAATTAAAAAATAGATGTATATTACTACCACTCATATCATTTTGCAATCAGAACATTTCCCTCCACATTTAAGCCATTTGAGGGTATCTCATTCTGCATCCATCCATCCATCCATCCATCCATCCAAATTTTGCTACTAAGTCCCAATTCCAACAACTGAATGATAAGATGGGAAAGACTTTTATGGATCATCTAAGCCAGTAGCCCTTAACTCTCTTGTTTATTTAAAAGATGAGGAAAGTGAGACCTGGTGTGGTTCAGGGACATAGTCTCTGAAGGAGTTAGAGGCGAGTCTCATCTCCCTGCCCGTAGTTTGGGATCTCTCTGATTTAGCATACTGAATTCAGCTACCCACCCACAATTTTATCCCACGTAAACCTCTCCTTATACTAACTTCCAATCCAAGATCTGCCACGAATCTGGCAAGCTTGCCTCTTCAGCGCTTTATAAACATGCACTCATCCATATGTTCAATGACTTATCTGGTATCACGTAACTTAATTTCCTCCACCACCCCCTCGACATTTCTCTACACACGTCCTCCAGACCAGCAGGGATACCTGGAAATCCCAGGCATGGGCCACAGTGAGGTGGAGGGAGCAGCTGAATCATGGAATATCTTAACTATCACTATGGTAGGGTCTTTTTGACCTTCTAATGAGTCCAACTCCTTCCTTTTCCAGGAGAGGAAAGAGAGGCCCATGGAGGAAAAGTGATTTGCTCACAGTCACACAGCTAGTTTAGTTCCTTTGCAAAGAGAATGTGCCACACCTGGCACACCGTTCAAGGTGGCCAGCTGGGTGGCAGGGGCCAGACTCCTTCCTTACCCTGGGATGCACCTGTTGGGAGATCAGGTGATTTCTAGAGCTACATCTTCCTCTTGAACTTAGGGGAAGTACCTTGTGAACCTCCAGGAGCAGGTCTGCTAGACACAGGATGGAATGAATCCCAGACTGAGAACTTGAAACATACTCCCTAAGGGATCATTTGGAGCCAGAGGGGGAGGATATTTTTAAATGCTAGGGACTTAGACCTAGAAACAGAGAGAGAGAGGAGAGGGTAGCAAATAGCAAGAACCTGGCTATCATTAAAAAAAGAGCTATGACTAAAAAAAAAAAGAAGCATATTTGCTATATGAAGGAAAAAAGCATCACCACCACACAAGTGAAAAGTCGTTTCAAACAAAGTAAAAGCCTATTTTTGAGCACCTACAACAGGCATCAGGTCAGTGTTCTATGTTTATTTGCATATTGCAAATGCCTTTAAGCAACTGAAGCAAGTTATCTCTCACTAATTGCCTTAAAAACGTTTATGTGGGAAACCAGTGGAGAACAAAAGAATAAGCACCCTCAACCACAGCCTCAGGGGTGACCCCCACCCCAAGGTCCCCCCTTGGCTTCCTTACTCTGATCTGCCTAGAGAATGGCACACAGAAGCAAGTGCTAGCGGCCTCCTCAGCTGCTCTGTGCAGCAAACAAAGCCCAGGGACCCAGTCCTGAGCAGCAACCCCCACACCCCAACCTCCCAGCGTGAAACCTACCTTAACCTTGGCTCCAGTCTAAATGGTGTGAGGTCCCCTAACCTATCAAAGAAAGACATTTTCCAAATTCTGAAAAGACCTCATGTTCTCCATTCATGCTCTCTTTTACTTCAATTTTGTGCAATTCCAGGACTCAAGAATGCTGAGACCCACCACCTCTCGTGGGCGTGTGGATCAAAACCAGATGTCCAGCTCCAACCTAATAGAGTTTACAAGGAGGCAATTGTGGCTTAAATCAATACCTGCATTCTGTGAGGGCAGATTCCCTTGTCAACAGAAGGGAAAATGAACGAGGAGGGCCCTGGAAGCTAAGACAGATCTGACACATGCTTGCCAGCAGGTGGGTAAAAAACCTAAACATTTGTCTTACACACAAAAAGGAACCTTCCAGTGGAGCAGGTTATCCTGTGGGGTGACCAAATCTGCAGAAGGCTATGGAACAAGCTCCCATCTGGATGACGTCACAGAATGTAGAAATAGAATCTGACTGGCAAGTGATGGACATGGGATGGCCACAGGGTTCAGGCTGGAAAGCAAGCACATCAACACCCAGTGTGTGGCCACAAGTGTATCCCTTAACCTCAAGAACCTCAAGGGAAGTGGGATTATTTGGGGGGCATTGAGACAATGCCATGTAATATTTGTAATAATGCCTGGCATCCAATAAGAACTCAAATATTAAATATCATCATCATCCTCAATCATCTTAAAAGGGAGTACTTATCTTAGTCACTGAAGATATTCAAGGGGAAGCTGAATGATTACCACCAGTCCTACCAAAAAAGCCAAACCCAACCCCTTTTAGCTTTGCACATTTGGTGTAAACTAAGCTAAAGTCTAGAGCATTCTTGGCCAAAATGAAACACTCCAGCAAATTCTTTGCATGCCTATCTGCTTTTGACTCATCCATTCCCCAAATGCAAAAACAGGAGCTCATTAAAGGTGTGCCAAAACGCACTGCAAGTGAGGCATATTAGCACTGATTAAGTAGGAGAATGGGGCTACCAGGATATCTGAACTAAGATTTTGCAGATCTTCTAATTCAAGCTTTTCATTTGGAGATGGGGAAATCACAGCCTGAGAGAATGCCCAGGGTCACAAAACAACAGCTAATTAGTGACAGAGCTCAGTCACTGAATCTGATCCCCCACTTCCAAATCAGCTGGCCACCTGCCTGCCACCTCTTGCTGCTTAAAATTACCTTGGCCTTGGGTCTTTTAAGATTAGTAAGGATCATCGTTTAGTCTGACAGCTCTGATATTTAAAGTTTGAGAACCTTAATTCTTCCCCCCCAAAAAATCCCTAACTGAACAAATCCATTAAATATTTGGGGCTCAAGAAATGTCTTCTCTGAAGATGTTGCTAAAAAGTGAGCAATCACAACAGTCCACACCAAATGTCACTTCAAAATCTGTCTTTTCCAACCTGACCACAGTCAGAACCTTGTCCTGTGAGGATGCCCAGAGCCAAAGCCAGCCCTCCTTGGTTCCAATGAACGCTGTGTGAGGACAAAGATACAGGTGTGAGGACAGGAACACTGGATGATTTCTGATCACACAGGGCTGCCTGTATTTCTAGCCCTTTGATATTTTTAGATAAAATGGAAGGCTGATAAAATGGAAAACTATCAACAAAACAAAATATTTTCCAGTTCTTGGGCCATCTAGATTGTAACTTCAGTCCTTTGAAAGGCTTTGTATCATCTCCATCTTGCTAGAAATCCATGCAGTCAAGGATGAGAAAATCTCCTCCATCCCCATACACAAAGAACTTGAACAAAGCTGCCCCCAATTTTTCCTTGAGCTGGCCCACCTACAAGAAGCAATCTGATGACAATCCAGCCTAAGCCGGGTGCCCAGACACCTGCCACCCATAACATAAGCTCTACAAAGGCCCCTGGCCCATCCAGGGCTGTTCTGGGCTCGCATGTCTCCCAGTGTGTGCATGCACACACACGCGCACACATACACACAAACATTGCCATGGTCTCCTCTCACTGCACACATGCCTATCCGTGCACAAAGTACATCCACAGACCTTATCAGCAGCATCACACTGGGCTTAGGCTTGTCTCCAGAAGATTTGGTCCTTTTCCAACAAAATTTTAAATAAAACTAAATCTAAAACCCTAGCAACGGTCATTAGTTCAACATCCCCAACTCCAGAAACTGCCTTATTAAAGAGTAAAACAGCAGCTGGAGAGGTTTGAAGCAGGGTTTGGGGTTTTAAAGACCTTCTGTGTCTGCCTGAATCCCCTCTCTCACTTCCAGCCAATGGGTGGGAGCGCTGTGAAAGGTCTGGAAGAAGCCTGTGGCAGAGGCGGCCTGCTCAATTAGGAGCCTTGAATGGAGGGGAAGAGGAGAGGCCGGACCATCTGATACATATGGGAGTGGAATTGCAGGGATGGGAAATGTTATGTAATTAAACTCTGCCGGCCTGTCCCGCCTGGGGAATGTGAGCTCCATCAGCAGTGACCTCTTCCAATCAAGTTAATTGGCCCAATCTCGCCAAGAAAAGCAACAGAATTGGTTTAGTGCCTCATGGAAATAGCTCAGCTCCTGACTATTTATGGCCACTGAACTCAAGGATGGGAGTCTGACTCTGAGCCAGGAGTTAACTGCGGGGAGGTTTCAGTGGGTTTCCTTGCCCCCTTTTGCCTCCATTTTCATCTCTGGGGCAAATGTCTGTATCCAAGTTGCTGCCCTGGGCATGAAGCATCTCACAGATCCAAGTCCAGGCTTTCTTCTTAACCAGGCAGGCTCTTGTCTGCCAAGGACCCACAGTGTGGAGAAAAACAGACCTTGATAGTAATATATAAGGGCTACTGGATTTCACTCCTTTTATATTCAAATGGTAGCTAATTACTATTTTCTCTGTTCTCAAAGTCACTTTCTTTTCTTTTTTTCTTTTATTTATTTATTTATTTATTTTGCATTCTGGCCTGCAGAGCTGATGCTAATAAATAGAAAAATGTTTGTCTCTGATAATTAATAATATTGAATCTCAGACTATCTTTCTTCTGAATAGTTCAAAGACCTATCACCTGTAATCTAGTTTTGGCTACCTCCAGCTTATCTATGGAGGAATAAACTAAGGCAATCATAGAAAGTTTTATTTACACAGCAAGTGAACAGTGGAGATGCTATGGACATCACGATCACTTACCAGCTCGCACTGCAAAGGGGAAGAGGTTCAGATTCTACTCTCACAATGACCTACAGTCATGCTAGCGAGCACCTGCATGCAATTAGATTTCATCTTGGTACAATTAAACACACCAAGTTTTGATGGGCCTGGGGAAGGAGTAAGCTTTCCTCCTCATTCAGTCATTACAGACATTGCCATTTTACAAAGAGAGAAATGGGGAGTTAGATAAAAAATTGTCCTCAAAGTCACACTTTTCCAGAGCCACAGAACTGTAGTAGAATCAAGGAATTTGCATGTGGGAGCCTTCCACTTCACTACACTGTCCTTAGAACACCAGACCTGCATGCTCAAGCTCTATGTCAACTATCTCTTACCCAGATGAGTTTCCTCTGAAATAATAAGGTAGAATCTTAAAATGGCACAGCTGTAATTTCTTAAATTCAAAAATGTTATGAGTCAAATAAAGACAAAAGTCTTCCCAAATAATTGCCCTCTCCTGATCAGAACCTGAACAAATGGGGTTCTCTATTACCTGGTGCAGGGAGGTAGACACGTGCATCACAGAAGCACACCCTGATCTGCTCTGGTTGCCTCAGTGGCTATCCCAGGCTGTGAACTTAACTAACTTCCCTTTACCCTTATTCCCCAAAGACTATGGCCTATCTTTCATCTACACAAGTGTTTTTCAACCTTTTTAATCTCACAGCACACTTAAACCTATAGATAAACTTCTGTGGCACACTTAAATTACATTGATCAAAACAACAACAACAAAAGAATATACTTACTACGCTTTGAACTTCTTTCAAAAATAATTAATGAGCTTAAAAATTTTTGAGGTACATCAGTTGAAAATCTTAAGATATACATGTGAACATCCAAGGCAATTTTTATCCTTCCCCAGAATTCCTGCAAAACACACACTGTACCTCCTCACAAGAGCCTTGTTTTTCCCAATGACTTTACTCCAACCCTCAGTGCAGTCTCTCTCTTTCTCTCTCTCTCCCAGAAAACATGGAAGATGAACAAGCACTCCTGGCCCACATCTTTGCTGATCACCACTTCCTATTCTCTGGCTCCATACTGTCTCCTTCCTGCTGGGAAGTAGGCAAAGCCCACTCAGAAACTCAGGCCTCAAATAGATCAAGTCCTGCCTTCTCACCTAGAGGCAGAATCCTCCAGTTCCCACCCCACATCCCCTATAAGAAACAGCAACATCCTCCAGCTCCCTCCCTAATGTATGAAAGTATACAACATCCCTGTCTTTACACCCTCTTTTTACAAAACCACAGATAGATTTCAAGTCAGCTTCTTTTGAAGCTGCTCCTCCTCGCAAAAGCCACATATACATACACCTTTCCTATCCTCTTGCCTCCAAGATCCATAAACATCTCTAGAAACCGAATTATAGACTTTGAAGAAACCTCAACCAGCATCAAGCTCTCTCCATTCTTGGCAAAATTGCAGCAGTCAGCTGAGTCCTGAGAAGGAATTTTTCCAGGGCAGTATGCCATGCCAGAACTAAGCAATGGGCTGACAATCCAGTACGTATTCCATTAATTTTAATTGATTATCAATATTAATTGGTAATAGTGAATTCCCCTATTATATAAGAAACCCATCATACAACATTATACAGCAGGCATGCTTGCCGCTGAGCATGCAAAACAGATTCTTTCACTCACTCCAGTCTGATTTCCACACATCCCTTCCTATTCCCACCCAAAGCCAATGACAGAAGACTTATCCCCTTAAATGTACATCCTTCTTTCTAAGCTTCTCCAATTCCCTCCTCTCTGGGGAAGAGGCAACACCAACCCAGCATCCTTCCCTGCAAATGCCTTGTCTCTCTGAGATAAAGAGTGTCTGAGCTCACACTATTCTATCCTCCAGATGCCCCAATGCCATTCCAGCCACATTTCCCAGCACACACTCATAAAGTTCACACTCAGAACTCCTCAGATAATCTTTCCCTGTGCCACACACACATCCCCTTGGTAATCCTCAGGCGCCCAACCTTCCACACACATCTACCTTTTGCTCACACACACAGCCACCCTCCTGCACCACACCCACTCCGTGTGTCTGTGCAGGCATGCATACACCATCTGTCCTCAGCACTGCACCTCTCCTGCTCTGACACCCTTCGTAGGCACAGATTTCGTATTAGCTACACCTATGTTCCCACAAGCTCTCATCTCCCGCTGTGCACACAGATGCCCACCTAGCGGACTCCCCAGAAATGCACCTTGGAAGCATGTGAAGCAGCACAGGGCGCCTGCTCTTTTGCCATCGTCCTACACTTACAAGCAGAGACTTGGGAAAAACCTCCTCTTCCTTCCCTGGCCACCCAAGGGTCACCAACTCCCTCCACAGGAAAGCAAACCCCATTCACACAGAACCAAATCCTGAGTCTAACTACAATGCAGTCCTCACCAACGCAAAATCTCACACCCTCTCTAGAGAGCAAGCACCAGAGACTTTCTACCTTCCTTCAACACTGATTGCTGAACCTGCTTTCTTTTTCTCTCCTTTTCTCCCAGCGCCATACCCAAGTCTGCCTGTTGGAGTGTCAAGCAGTTGGGCTTTATCCTCTGAATTCTACCTCTCAACTTTCTTTGTGCGACAAGTCAGGAAGGAATGGAAGGCAAGAGGGGGCCAGGTTGAGCCGGCTGGAGAATTTCTGAGTGTTGTGAAAACAGAACCAATGGTAACATCCCCTTTATGTTACAACTTTCTCTCATCCTTCCATGTTTTCCTGTTCACTGTTTTTCCGCATGGGATGGGGTATATCTCTATATTAAAATAGAGGATCGCTCAGCACATTCTGTAATGGACGGAGTTACGAACAGCAGACTCCAGAGCAAACACCTACCGGTACCGTCCTCCCCTCCCCCGCCAGGCCACTGCCCCACCTCTTCGCACACATAAACAAGTCCGCAGGCTCTCTGTCTCCAGGGTTTTCCCTCTGCGTCTGACCTCTGAGCTCAGGCTGCGTCCTGAGAGCTTCCTCCACTGACTCTGAACCTGCCGCGGCAGCCAGAGGTCAAGGCCAGACTGTCTGTTCGGTGTCTCCCTTCACCTGGAATCCTTCCCAAGCCAGGATTCCAGAAATAAGGATCCTTTATAGCCCACAGCCTTCAACTACACTGTTCGGTGCAGGGGCCTTAGCGCCGCGCATCTGAAGCACAGACGAAGAAGGAACACGGCAGCAAAACTCTCGCAAAGCAGCAGCGGACGCGCACCCACTCGCGCTACCCCCCCAAGCAACAAGCAGAGTTGTCCTCCCCCATCACAGCCCCTCCTTCCCGGACTCTCTAATTCCCAAGCCCCCAAATTACATCAGAAGCATCCAGCACTGAGCAGAGCTCTAGGGCAGTTGGCTCCATTGTGGGTCCTTTTAACTCCGACCCAGCGCCGCAGATCCTCGGGACTCCCAGCCTTTTCATACCACTGTTCAAGTTCTTAGAACACTCTCAGAAAACCCGCGAGGAAATCCCCAGGGACCGCCCGGCAGGGTTGCTCGCCGCTCCCCGGCAGGGTCTCTTAGGCATGGGCCTCCCACGGAGCTCCAACATCTGTGCAAAGACTCAAGGTGGGGTAACCACCGGTGGGCGCTGGCCAAGACGACCCTGGCGCAACCAGTCTTTTCTGAGAAAAGCTTTTTGGGGGACTCCAACGCAGGTACATAGTGCGGGCTAATAGTCCCAACTTCCCAAACTGGGACTCACACCCTGGCTAGGTTGGTGTCGGGGCGAGTGGAGACCCAGGCGCGGTGGTGGGCAGGGTGCCGGGCGCGCGCGCTACGGAGTTGCCGTGCACCCTCGCCTCTCTACCGTCCTAGGTCTGCCTGCTGCCCCCTTTTGTTATAGGATGCTCCGGGAGACTGTCTCAGAAGCGCAGACGGGTGGGACGGGGATAAGGAGGCTGATTCTGTGGAATCCCTTCGCTGCCCTTCGGTCGTCCACATTTCCCCCTGCCTTCGCCCTCCCAGCCCCCGCCTCCCCAATCCAGGTCCCTTAAACCTGATCACTTTCCCAGATTGAAGGAGGTTTCTTGGGCAGCCGATGGATGAGAGGGAGGAGGCGGCGGAGGTGGCGAGGGGTGTCCGTCGGTCTGTCCTTGTATGTGTGTGTATGTGTGTGTGTTTGTGGGGGGGTTGGTTAAGGTTGCGCCTCGGCCTGGGAAGAGCCCAGTGCAAACTTTGGGAAAGGCACAAGGCTGGAAAAGTGAGTGCAGAGTGATGGGGGTGGGGCGGGTGCGGAGTTGGCCCCCCCATTAAGATGGTCCACTGGAAAATCCACCCACGTGTGGCCCCCAGCCCCGGACCTGCCCACCCAACGTGCCCGCCGCCTCCCCTTACCGTGGCAGAAGTAACCATGGCATCCGTGTGACTGTTTCCAGGGACGTCGACATGAAGAGAAAGGTGGACGTGAGCTCGGTCATTCAAAGTCTCCCCCACCCCGCTGCAGCCACTACTCAGCAGGGGAAAAATGAGAGGAAGAAAGAAAGAAAAAGGAAGAAAGTAGTTGCGCCGGGCTGTGTCGCGGGGCGGTACGCAGAGCTGTTCGGTAGGGAGAGGAGCCTTCAACTCTGAGTCCCGAGAACATAATCTGCGCGGTTATAACCAGCCAACCCGGCCAGATGGCTCCGCGCTCAGCGCCTTAACCCCTTCGGCGCCGCGCCGCCCGCCCCCGCGCCGCCCCGCGCCGGCCAGCGCCCTAGTCCCCGGACTCCGCTCCGGGGCCCCCTGGGGGAGCAGGGCCATTTTCCCTAGCCTCTTAAAAGAAAGAAAGAAAGAAAAACTTCCAAATTAGTAGTATTCTTCAGTAATTCCCTCCCCCCACCCCGTTTCCCTTTTAGAGATCCAGGGGGGGAAAAAAACCGAAACATTCTATGTATTATAACATTTTACATGTTAACGTCTAATGCCTTTCTTATTTGTCCTTTTTTTCTGGAAAATTTTCTTTTTGATTATCTTTCTTCTTTTAAGGTTTTCTTTACGAGGCAGAAGGGCCTTTCTTTCGCATCTTCGGGCTGACCGGGTCTGAAGCTAAACTCCTCCTCCAAACCTTAGACCCTTCCAGCTCCAGATCTCTCCCCACCCCCTACCAAGCCCACCCTCCTCTCCTCCCCCCACCCCACAACACCAACACACCCAAGGACAATCGCTGCTCAGCGAACTCGCTGCTTTAAGGGACCAACAGCCAGGTCGACGTGCCGGCGGTCTAGGGAGGTCGAGGCAGAGAGGTATGCGGGAGGGGGTCAGGGAGACCAAGGGAGGGGCGGCTGTGTGCCGGGCGTGTGTTTGAGTGTGAACGTGGAAGGCAGAGGGAGATGGACGGATCGGAGCCTCCCAAGTCACCCAGCCTCCAACTTCTCCTAAAGCCCCTTCCTCCCAAACTAGGATCCGGCCCTGTGGCTGAGCAACCCACCAGGCTGCACGCGGGACAGCGCGGGAAGCAGAAAAAACAAGCAACAAACAACCTCTCAGGGCGCCTCAAAAGTAGTGAGCCTCACTTCCACGCTGATGCATCCATTCGAGAAAAGGACCAGGAAGGCGGGAGGGGGCAAAATCTCCTACGTGGAGATAATTTTAGCTGCCCATGAGACCTCACTTGCTCTGAGCGCGTTCTGTCTAAATTTACCTTAGGCATCTTGCTTTTGCCCATTTGACATCAAGAGACACATCACTTAGGGGTCAAGGAGAAAACCCAGAGCCTAGGAGCAGAGTTTTGTGCTCTTCCCCGCGTCTCCTGGCCCCCTCCCCGGATCCGTGCGTGGGGACCTCATCTCCAGGCCCCAGGTCGTCCTCCCTGCGGTCTCAGCCACTCGTCACGGCTTCTTTTACTAGGACCTTTTGACTCACACGCGATTGGGGGAAGGGAGCGAGTATCCCATTTCCTCCCTGCCTTTTCGTTCGAGGTGTCTAATAAGCAATGCACTTTATGTTTCAGTGAGGGCCCAGGTTCAAAAAATCCAAATCCCTTGGAATTGAGAATTCGGTCAAACACTAAGAAGTACCAGAACAGTTCAGGCAAAACCGACGCAGAGAGCCGGAGGGGCGGTGGGAGGTTTGGGGAATCGGGGGGCTGCGTACCAGATAGGTTGTACCTGCCTCATCATTGTCCTGGCTGATGGGGGTGGCCACATCGAAAACAACCAGAAGCGCCCACGGAGGCCCAGGGCCGTCACCTCCTACGGTTCCTCGGAAGGATAGGGTCCTCCTCAGTGGCTCCCCTGGAGCCAAAATATCTACGTCCTCCTCCTGACCAGATTAGGCAGCCGAGTTTTCCCCTTCACCCAGCCACACAGCACCGTGAAGGTTTGGATTGGGCGTGCTCGGTGGGGTTCTGGTTTTCCGCCTCTGTTCCAGCCCGCCTCCCTGCCCTCCCCCACTTCCAGCAATTGCCTTCCCCTCCCCCAGCTTCTCGCCACGGTCAAAGGCGGGATTCAGGCCCCAGTTTCAGCTTCACTGGCCCAGTTCTAGGGTTTTCTTCTCAAGCTCCAGGTCCTCCCGGAAACCTGAAGATTGCAAGGAAGAAGGTGGTTGACTCCTGCTGCAGCGAGGAACGGGTTAAATACATGTGCGGGCTGATCTGCCTGCAGCTCTTCGGTTCCTGGCAGTCTGAAGGGAGGAGGGGAGAGGGGGCAAGCTTAAATTTGAAAAATCCGAAGAAATGAAGGAGACGAAGAAAAGGCAGCAGTGAGTTTAAGACGCCGATTTGTTCTGCAGACGCCTTGCACTGGATGGCCGCCTCACTTTGGGGAACCTGGACGATCACTGGGAGAGTTTGTATTGTTTCCCAGCTCCAGGGGTTTTTGTCCTGAGCTGGTGGGTCTGTCTTTGCATGCAGTCAACCAACAGGCCTTGTAATATGAGAGGTGACACCTTAATCTTGCCAAATATGTGCGTGTCTTTAGGGGGATGGGGTGGGAGGGAGGAACTGAGGGAAGGAGAGAGCAAGAGGCAGAGACTCAGACCTGAGAAGGAGGTGAAAGGTGCAATTTTCTCGGAGGACTGGCTTCCCAAGTGGAGAGCTTTAGCCCCTTTCTTGGTGGAAGACCTCTTTCAGACAATCTCTCTTGAGCAGGCCACCTGCCTTTTCATTTCCTAAATCTCTTTTGACTTCAGAGCTAAACCTTATCTCTTCTGCCTTCTGAAGATTAGGAATTGACCCCCAGACCTTCCTTTTGACTTCCAAGAAAGTGGCAAGGTGTTAAATGAAGAGGGTGGGCAGAAAAAAAAGAAGAAGAAAGGTAGATATTTTTTAAAAGACAGAAGAAAAGATTATTATATAGAGCCATATTGGAACTGCAGAACATTGTGACTTCTAAGTAAATCCATGTTTCTAAATAGAGGTTTTTCTGGGTTTTTGTTTTTTTGGTTTTTTTTTTGTAGAGGGATAGTGGTGGTGTGCATAACTAAAACAAAGAACAGGACTTGGCTGTAAGCTAGTGAGTTCACATCCCACAGAGTGTCCTGGGTAAGGAAGCCCATCCGGATTGAGGTCTTTCTGATGAGCTAGGTAATTGTACCTCTCCAAGTTGACCCTGTGGTCGTGGCCTTGGCTGCCCATCTGTTGACTATATTTTTAGGTTGCTGAACTTTCTTTTTCTCCCTGCTGCATCTGAGCGCAAGGCCCTGACTCCTGAAAGTGGTTTCTGGGAGCAGGAACCAGATCTTATTTTTGAAAGCCACCTTTAAAATTCTCTTCTAAAGCTAATTTCCAGAGCTTGCCTTCTGCTCTCCCTTATCTTTTGCAATAGCACCACTCTGTGGTTGGAGCCCTGAACAGAAACAAAGTGGAAATGTTAGAACGAATAATGCCTCTACCTTGTGAAAAACAGCATTTATGTACTCTATGTTGAGTTCAGTGGACTGTGCGGTGGGCCCCAGCATGTGTTGAGGGAGGGGAGGGGGTCTTGTGCAGTTGCAGTATAGGGTTAATTCTTTGTGACATGTTGATGCAAGAAATTAGAAAATTGGACTGAATGGCCTCCAAGGACCCTTTCCTCTATGAGCATGGGTGGCAAAGACAAGCTTGGGTATTTCCCCCCATGATCACGTAGCTAGCCTTGCATGTTTGCCTTCTTTTGCTGCTTTCCTTTTTCTCTCCTTTGAGATTACTAAAAGGTACTCCACACCATGCTGATTCTAGAGTATTTTCAAGTTGCCTCTTCTGCTGCTGGAAGGTGCCCTGGGGAGGTTTTGTTCATCCCCACCCCCACTGATCCACACAGCTGCTAGAGCGAATGGAGCTGAGAAGTCTGCCATTTCTGAAACAATGAAAGGGAGCTCAAGAGGTATTTGCATGGGGACTATGAACCTAAGGGTCAGGAAAGGCAGCTTCTTGCTACCTCAGCTCCCTGGCACTCAGAAGACTCCTGCCTGGCCAACATTCTGCATACTTCCCAACTACAGTATTATTAACCACTAGTCCTTTGGCTGTCATGCCAGACACAAACTCTTCCTGAATGCCCTGGAGTTGTGTGAGAGACATTATTCTTTTTTTTTTTTTTTTTTTCAAAGTGGGTACAGTTGTTCACAGAAAGGGAGTGAATTCTCTATGTTTGTTCAGCAAGGAGGTCTTCCTTAAATTTGTCATTTTAAGAAAGCACGGCTTTGCCTCAAGGACCAACATTCATCTAGGTAAAGCGAGCAGTGATATCAGAGATCAAATTCTATCAACCCATCTCCCCACTGTGCTTAATCATTGAGGAATTCGGGGGTAACAGAAAAGAAACAAATAAAAAATATATAGTAACAGATCAGGAACTGGAATTCACCAGAAGAGTGGATTTTGGAGTCAGACAAGATGGGCTGCATGCTGCCTTCTTAATCTACTAGCTTGTGTCTTAGGACGGGGTTAACTTTTCAGGGTCCATCTGGGACTGTCCAAAACAATGCCAGACTAATGGGAGTAGTATGACAAACAAACACACTAATTAATTTAAAACACTCAGCCCAGTGCCCAGCATAGGTAAGTACCAAGTCCCAACCTGTAGTCCACCCCACTGGTGGTGGAGCACAGTCTTTAAAAAGAAGTTTGACTCAGGAATGGCCTATTTGTGATTTGTATGCCACTCACACACATTTCATTAATGAAATTTCATGAATGTCTATTTTCCCCATTAGACAAAGGTGGCAAGAAATTAGTAGAGTCAAGTAGTAGATATACTTAGAATTTGTACAGCTTTCTAATGGAAGCCTCAAAGAGCTTGAAAGCCATAGGTAAAGGATTTCAAAATCTTATCTTGTTCATTACTTGTCTCTCAGGCAGAACCGCTTCATCATTTAAAAGGAAATTCCACTGTATCCTTCAACTCTTAACAGATTGCCTGTTGTATTATTGGTTTGTTGTTACTGCTAATTATGTTCTAGGACTTACATTGAACAATACAGCAAATTACACTAAACAACAATGAATCAACTCATTTTGTGAAATAGCGTACATATTCATAATTACATTTCAAGAAATTACCTGTAATGATAGAGGGAAGGTATGTTTTTTTGCCACACAGGTGGATATAGAAATCATTATAAAGTCTCCTATTTCACCAGTCACGACATGAATTCCTAAACACCCTATAAATTAACTTTATGCTGCACCAAACTCTACTCATAAAAAAAAAAAATGACATTAAGGTTTCCTAGGTAACTAATGCATCTCCAAAGGGAATAGGCCTCAGGAGAAAAAAAGGCAAGGAAAAGGGTGGGGGAAGGGACGAGAAATTAAAAAAACCAAACACATTAGATTAGACCCATGTGACATAAACAAAATATTTCATAGAGATGAACCCATAAAGTTTTATTACCTGGGCTTGACATAGATACAGCGTTGCCATTAATTCTATCTTTGGACAATAAAATACTCTATAAGGTATCCCTATGATCACATATGCAAGTGCTTCCTATTTCAGATCCAGTTTTACAAATGTAGGGAGGGGTCTGTATCTTCTGTCATCTGCTGAGCTGTGTCCACCCACCAGTTGGCTGATTCTTCACAGTTGTATTTAGACATTGCCAAACTTTGAAATGAAAGCGAAAAACAGGGTTAATTTGCAAGTTTCAGAATACACAGATGCTTTTGATCACTATGGGCCTGAGCACCTGGGAAAGAGGCTGTTGGCCTTAGTAGAAGCCTGGGGCCTTAGGAGTGAACTAATGGGATTCAAGGTTTGGTTTGCAAACCCCCAACACGGCGGTTCTCATTGCTTCCTTCATTTGGGGAAGCCTCTGAATTCTAAAGAACATTTTGAATGCTTAGGAGGAAAATGGAAAGGTTGTAGGTGGAACTTAAAGCTTAAATTTGTACTGTAAAAGCAGAGAAACTCTGACAGGCAATGCAGTCCAGAGAACTATCTCTGGGCTACACAGACTGGGAGGTGGAGAATGGAGAGCCAGCCTGGTCACTGCCTTGTGGGCCCTTGGTTTTACTGTGTGTAAAGGGACTTAACCTTTTACAAAAGGGAATATAAATAAGAAAGCAAAAGCACACTAATCTGAATATGATTGGGACTTCTGTGTTGTCTGCTCCCCCTACCTTCAGTAGCCCCCAGTGACATCTGTGAGTGAAATCTCCATCTGGTTGTAAGACACAGCCAGGTGACTCCTGTATGCAAAGCACAGTGGGTTTCCCCACTGGTCCCGTGGCTGATATGTTCCTACCCATCGTGCGGGGCAGTCAGTGTACCACACTGTTGCCATCACATGATTTCTTCCATTGGGTGTTGAAGTCATTTTAGGATTTACCTCTCGTAGGGGACTTGGAGTAGCATGAGGGATTAGAAAATCCTTTTGGCCACACCTTCCATTTGCTGCCTTTACTGGTCGTAAGGGGTGAGGACTATCTGAGAAGTAAATGCTTAGCAGTCCAAAGGTACAGCCTTCCCACGGGTTTAAGACAAAGCAGGACAGGAACCCAGGGCCCCTTTCTCCTAATTAGGAGTCCGTCTGTTCTAGCCCTGCGTATGAGCAACATCCGATAAAATGCCATATGACTACTCACCTCTCACACGCCTCTCCTCAGAATCCAAGGCTAGGGGGCCCTGCAAATGTTACTTCATCCGTCTTCCTGCTCCCAGGTCAGGTACAAAATATATGACTGGAGTGGAAAGGTCCCTCTCTGTGTCTCCTTGAAAACATTCCCCTCTCTCTACTCCAGCCGCCCAGGAAAATAAGAAAGGGAATTAAACACTGAGTCAGTCTTCCACTTCAAAGATTCTGTGCCCAGAGTTTCCATGACACACTACAAAGACATACTGGGTCTTGGGGGCCAGAAACTCTGAGTTCCAGTTAAAAGAAGCTTAGGCACTACCCCTCTCTTCAAACATACAAACATATACAGACAGATACACCATGCCCTTCTGAGGGTTTGCTGTATTTACCAGCCAATCCACTGACATTTCTGCTCCTGCCCCCACCCTGTGGGAAGGCTATCCTCAGGCTCCAGAAGGCAAATAATGCTGAAGCAGAAAAGACTGCACATGCTGGGGTCTTGTCTCTTGGAACTGTGAACTCTCAGCACAGGAGGGGATGCTAGCAGGTAGAAACTTTCTTTCTAGATAATAATAATAGGTAGCATGTGTTTATTTATTTATTTTGAGGCAGAATCTCACTCTGTCACCCTGGGTAGAGTGCCATGGCATCATCAGAGCTCACAGCAAACTCAAACTTTTGGGCTCAAGTCATCCTCTTGCCCCAGTCTCCCAAGTAGCTGGGACTATAGGCACCCACCACAGCACCTGGCTGGTTTTTCTATTTTTAGTAGAAAGGGGGTCTCACTCTTGCTCAGGCTGGTCTCAAACTCCTGAGCTCAAGTGATCCACCTGCCTCAGCCTCTCAGAGTGCTAGGATTACAGGCGTGAGCCACTGCACCTGGCCAATAGGTAGCATTTATTGAATGCTTACTGAGCATTAGGTACTTAATAATATTAGCATTACATGCCAGGCACTGTCTTAAGTATTTCAAATATGTACACATCTCTGTGTGTGTTTGTGTATATGTACTTAGATACAAATATGCATATATGTACTTGCAGATATATATATATAGCAGCACATACACATATACCAGCACACAATCTTCCAGCAGGTGCCCCAAGAGTGTATAAATGTGTACACATTTTAAGAAAGGAAAGAAAAACTGTATTAATGTTGTAATACTAGGTATATATTACATATCTTGTGATTCAAGTACATTGGGCATCTCTATAATGGCAAAATTCAAACATAACTTGAGTATTAGAAATTCAATACACTTGTTTCCTTTCTTAAAATGTGTATACTTTTTTTGGGGGGGCATGCTCTGTCAAATCTATTAATATGTCTTTATCTATTCTTATACCTATATCTCCATCATTCATACCAGCACACACACATGTCCATCCATACCAGCACACACATAACTGTCCATACCAGCACACATGTACCTATCCATACCAGCACAGACACATGTACATGTCTGTGTCTGTACTAGCACTCCCATATGTATCTGTCCATATCAGCACACATGTACCTGTTCGTACCAGCATGCACACATATACATGTCCATGTCTGTATCAGCACCCACACATGTACCTGTCCATACCATCACACACATATCTGTTCATATCAGCAGGCTCACACATACCTGTCTATACCAGCACACACATACACACTCATTGGTCATAGAGTAGGAGACAGAAACCTAGTTGAATTGAACCCAGGCTTCAAGGTTTTTTTTTTGTGTGTGTATTTTTTTGGCCAGGGCCGGCTTTGAACCCACCACCTTTGGTATATGGGGCTGGCGCCCTACTCCTTCGAGCCACAGGTGCCACCCTAGGCTTCAAGGTCTTAAATGTGTAAGGTGGAAATAATATTTCCTACTATATGTAGGTTTTTTTGTAAGGACTAATAATATATATCGTGGGTGTTATTATTATCTCCACTTTACAGAGTAAGAAAATTGAGGCACAAAGTATTTATATAACTCGCCAAAGGATACACAGGCAGTGAACAAACGACAAACAGAGTTTTGAATCCCAACTATCTATCACTTCTGCATCATTGAGAGGGTGGGGTTTTCTTCTTTATATAGGTGAAGAAATGGGCTTAGGAAGGGACAGGCAACTTGCCTGGGGTCACACAGAGGAGCTTAGACACAACCTAAGACACAGTGCTAAGACCTGTGGTAGGAAGGTTGTGATGCTCATAGAGCCTGTACTCCTGGGCCCCAGGTTGTCCCAGGGTATGAGACAAGGAAGAAAATGGACATTCCAATGGACATAGGGCAGGATCAGGTCTATGGGCTGCTTGTGTGCCCTAGGAAAAGCGCCCTTTCTAGGTGAACGTAGCTCACCCCAGGGCACTGATTTTAGTACTCACTCATCTGAGGATCAGGTTTCTTCCTGAGGGTATAATATCTTATGACAGTGTTGGGTATGAGAGCTCCTACTGCAGGCTAGACAGAGCCACTCAGTGCCAGGTTACTAGGAAGTTTTTTCAAAGGGTAGGCCACTGGCTTAGCTCAAAAGGTTAAAAGGCTTGTAATCAAAACTATCAGTGCTTTAGGCATGAAGACACAGGAAAAACTCAGGAAAGCCTGAGTCTCTAGTAAGTAATAGCTCTGTCAATACCCACTCAGAAGAACAGAAAGCTGGGTAGAGCATTATGGGCAACTGAGGTTGTGTTACATATGTTTCATCTGAGTCTCATCCAGGCACACATGTCCACTCATATAAATGTCTCTTCTAGCACAGACATAGACTTAAATGTCACTTAGAGCTCAGACTCAGAAGGCAAGCCAGCATGCAAAATGTGCCTGTGAATGAGCTTCAAAGCCTGGAGCTGCTGCCAATGTGACACCCATTGGCATGTGATTTGCATTTCACTGTTCCCATTGGATGCACGTGATTTGCATTTCACATGCTCCACCCATTGGCATGCGATTTGCATTTCACTGCTCTGCCATGTTTGTCTCTCTGCCTCCAAAGGTAGGAGAATTCTACAAGACCTTCTCCCACTACCTACAAGGTATTTCACCAAAAATTTTCAACAGTGGGCCCAAAAGTTAGAAATTAGCTCCATAGGAGTGAATAGAAAGAATAACTTTATGAATGATAACAATGATTATCTTTCCATCTATATTTGTCTCCCTCGACTGATGGCGTAGACACCTTAAAAATAAAACAAAAAACGTGCAACCTGGCACTGATTTGCTTTATCTAGACGTTTTGAAGGCTGCCATAAAGTTCTATAGGTTACCCTACAGAAAGGAACCAGGTCCTCAGATAAAATAGCCTTCTAGGTAAATAAATTAATAAACAAGAACAATGTGTTTTGCTCAGGGTTGGCAGAGGGTATGTGATTAAGATAAGAATGACAGAATAACTGGCAGGAGATTCACAGTGTAAACACTGGTCCACACCCCATATCTCAAATCGAAAAACAGACGCTGGTTGCTATGTAAAATGAATGAGTGAATGTCTTGTATTCTTGCAGAATTGGAAGGTGTCTGAGATTCCCCTAGTCAAGTCTCACATTTCAAGGAAGTCATGAAAATCTCCAAGCAATAGTAGACAACATTTCCTGCCTTCCTCTGGAAATGTTTCATTGTCCTCCAATCCATCGTTCCCTACTATTTCTGTGTCTCCAGCTTATTTTAGTATTTTCTTTATTTTGTTCCCATTGTGAACTATCGGCCAAACAAGAGAAAATTAACCTAACCTACAGAAGACAAGGTTTTATTAGGAAGTAGAAAAAATTTTTAATCACAGACATGATTAAAATCGACAATTTTAAAAGTAAAAGTAAGAGGACTATTTTCTTACTTTTGATGACAGGGCTGTACCTTTCTGAAGAGAGAGGATTAAGAAGATGCACTCTCTTTTTCAATAATGGTATTATAGACAACCTTATAAGCTTCCTACCTGAATAAATCTTCTCCCTTATATATCTTTTTTTGCTTTTTAATCTTCTTTCCTTTTTATTAAAGACGACAAAAGGATCTATTTTGCTAAGGAAATGCTTCTTTTATAGAACTTTTATTTTTTCTTGCAATAAGATTATCATGAAAACCTAGAGTAAATGCTTAGCTTTCCTATCAACCCCTTAACTCCTTCCTCAAAAAGAAACTGATGCCAGTACCTGTCATTAGCATATTGATCTCTGGAGCCTAGAAACATCCAATAAATCGTGGTAGAAAAGACCCAGCCATCTAGAGGGTCGTGATATAAATGAAGAGTGTGACTAATACACAAGAATCCAAGAGGCAGAACTAGGTTTGATGGGTGGAATGTATAGAAGTGCAGATTTTGAGTCAAGACAGAAGTGATGGTTATGACATTTATAGTTTTTAAAAATAGAACCATTTGCTTCTGTAGCTAGTGAGGTGGCCTGTGACTGGGTGAGCTCAGGCATGAGACCCTAAAATAATATTGTGTAGGGATTCAGATTTGAATAGGTGGTTAAACAGTCAAGATTCCTTTCAAACATGTGATACCACATTTCAGTGATCTGGTCACGTTAACGAGTATGTACTTTCCCAAAGTGTAACATATGTGCCACTGATATAATGTAAAATTATTTTTGGTGGTAAATGGATAAACATTTTAAATGTTAGCAGTTGCATTTAATTTGCTTTAACGTAGCACATCTATTTATGGAAATTCATTATTGGGGACTTTCACTTCTGGTTATGCAGGCAAATTTGTAAGATATTAATTTTTCCATCAGAAATACCTAGGAAAGCTGGAAAAAGGTATTTTAAAGAACCATTTGAAGGTTGCACTTACAGCATGATTAAGTAAGCTCTTCAAGACCTACTCTCCTGTAGATAAAAACTGGGGATAAGAGAGAGAAAAAAATGCAGGTAGATTATTTGGAGGGAGTTGACATTCCAAAAAAGAGAAATGTATGGGGTGGTTTTGTTCTTTGTGGTCTTTAAAATGATTTTTATCTTTATTTTACAGTTTTAGCTTGAAAGCAGGCCACAATTTGTACCTAAACCTAAAGATGTATAGAGATTTGCAAAAACCTAAAGATGTATAGAGAAAGAGACAATTTCAGTCAAGCCTGAGATTTTAATACCCTATTTAGGAAATTAATAGAAAAAATGATCAAAATACCAGTAAAGACAAAGACGACAATAGCAACCACCTTGACTTAATTATTAGTCTTAGAACACTATACCTGATACAGCAGAATACCTGTTCTTATCAAGAGCACATGGTATGTTAACCAAGATAGATCACCATGTGCTGGGATATAAAACAAGACCTCATAATTTTAAAGAATGAAATCAGACAGTGTATTCTATGACTACAGTGGAGTTAAACTAGACATTAATAACAATAAAAGATAGAAAATTAAACAGCATACTTTTAGGTGTTCCACAGATGAAAGAAGAATTCACATGAGAAATTAGAAACTATTCTGACCTCTGTGATAATGAAAGTGCAATGCATTGGCCAGACATGGTGGCTCACACCTATAATCCTAGCACCCTAAGAGGCTGAGGCAGGAGGATCTCTTGAGCTCAGAAATTTGAGACCAACTAAAGCAAGTAGACCCTGGATCTATTAAAAATAGAAAAATTACCCAAACCTTGTGGCAGGTGCCTGTAGTTCTTGCTATTCAGGAGGCTGAAGGAGTTTGAAGTTACTGTGAGCTAAGGCTGATGCCATTACACTCTAGCTTGGACAACAGAGTGAGACTCTGTATTAAAAAAAAGACTCTGTACTAAAAAAAGGAGGGGGGGAGAAAATACAGTGTATTAAAATCTGTGGGATCCAGCTAAAGCAGTAGTGAAGAGGAAAAGTTTTAGCTTTCAATGCTCATATAAAAAGAAGTCTAAAAATCAATGACTTAAGGTTCCACCTTAGAAGTCTAGAAAGAGCTAAGCAAAGTAAGCCAAAAGCAAGTAGAAAGAATAAAATAATAAAGACAAGAGAAGAGATCAATGAAACAGAAAATAATAGAACCAAAATTTGTTCTTTATAGAGATCAATAAAATTGATAATCTACAAGTGAGACTGGTCTAGAAAAATGAAAGAGAAAATTATTAGCAATATCAGAAATGAAAGAGGGGTTGTCACTCAGATCCTACAGATGGTAAAGGGAAAATAGGGGACTATCACGAATAATTTCATGCAATAAACTTGACAACTTAGATGAAATGGGCAATTTGAAAAATTCAACTTATCAAAGCTTCCACATAATCAAATAGAAAATCTGAATAGCTTTTATCCTTTAGAAAAATGGAGTCTTTTTTATCAATGAACTTCCCACTAGTAAAACAATAGAAAAAAATGGTTTCACTGATGAATTCTATCAAATATTCAAGGAGGAAATACTACCAGTTTTAAAATACTTCCCATGTTGTTATATATGGCCAGTATACTGCTAATACTAAAACTTTACATTACCTAACCCCTCAAAGGGAATGAACAAAATAAAAGAAAAAAAAAAAAAGGCCAATATCTTTTATAAACATAGATGTCAAAACTCTCACAAAGATATTCACAAATATTATCCAGAAACACATAAAAATAATATTTATTAGGGCTAAGTAGAGTTTATTCCAGCAATGCAAGGAATTGGGTTTAGCTGTATCTCACTAGGATCTGAAAATCAATCAATGTAATTCACCCTATTGAGGGAATAAAGGAAAAACATTATGAGGTATTTTCAGTAGATTCAAGAAAAGCATTTGGTAATATTTAATACCCTTTCATGTTACACACACACAGAGCAGGCAAACCAGGAATCAAAGGGAACTTCCACTATTTGATAAAGAGCATCTACAAAATACCTAAAATAGACATATTTACTACTAGACTGCTGAATGCATTCTCCCAATAAGATGGGATTTGGAGATGGGAACTTTGGGGGGTGATTAGATGCTATGTTTGAAAGTCTCCACCAAAAATCATGTTGAAATTTAACTGCCACTGTAACAGTATTGGGAGGTAGGGCCTTTAAGAGGTGATTAGGTTTTGAAGGCTTTTCCCTCATGAATGGACTAATGCTATTATCTCAGGAGTAGATTAGTTATCACAGGAATGGGTTCCTGATAAAAGAATGAGTTGTGCTTGCTCCTCATGTGCTGTCCTTCTGCTGTGGGATTATCCTTACCTCATTCTGGTGCATGCCCTTGGGCTTCTAAGCTTCCAAAACTGTGAGCCAAATGAACTTCTTTTCTTTATAAATTCCCCAGTCTGTGATATTATGTTCTAGCAACAGGAAATGGGCTAAGCCACTAGGTTTACATGATGTTATGAGGGATTAGTGCCTTTATAAGAAGACACCAGAGAGCTTGCCTTCTCTTTGTTTTTGCCATATGAGGACGTATCTAGAAGGTGGCCATCTGTAAACCAAGGGCAGAGTTCTCACCAGAGCCTGCTCATGCTGGTACCCTTGATCTCAGACTTCCAGCCTCCAGAACTGTGAGAAAATAAATATCTGTTATTTAAGCCACTCAGTCTATGGCATTTTCTTAAGGCAGCCTGAACTGACTCATAGCACCCAACAATTATTTTCAAATGCTCAAGCGATGATTAAGGGAATTGACCACATACTGGCCCATAAAACGAGTCTCAAAGAATGTCTAAAGTTTAAAGCACACATATTTTCTTTAACTGCAGTCAAGTTAAGAAATAAATAACACTGAGAAAACTTCTAATGTTTGAATATTAAGTCATACACTTTCATATAACTTGTAATTTAGAGAACTACAAGGTAAATAAAATATTTTAAACTGAATATTGAAATATAAGAAACTATGTGTTGATTTGATATGCAATGTGGAATGCTTACATCTAACTGATTAACACAACCAGCTTCTTGCTTACTTATTTGTTGTAGTAAGACAATTATACTCTATTCTTAATAGTTATGTTGGAAATAAATGGAATAAAATAAAAAAGATAATTGGAAAAAAATCCTAGTGAGATACAGCTAAACCCATAATTAAAGAAACATACCGTACATACTCGAGTATAAGCCAAGTTTTTTCAGCACAAAATATGTGCCGAAAAACCCGAACTCGGCACAAATTTTGTGCCAAAAAGACTCGGCTTATACTCGAGTATATACGGTATATATCCTTAAATTTACACATTAGAAATTAATAAAAGCTAAAAATCATTTAAATAAATACCATTTCAATGCATAAAAGAGCAGAAATTAATGAAAGAGAAAACAAACAGTATACAGAAATCAGCAAATTTTAAAGTTTTTTTTTTCCAGGTGTCTTTCTAAATGACCAATATAATTAATAGTAGATACAGTCAACCTTGGGAAAATTAATCAGCAAAAATATGGAAGGCAAAATTTAACCATATTAGTAATGAAAAAGGAGAATTACACAGTCTGAAGAATTTAAATGAGGATATTTAAAAGGACAGTGTGAACAAAATTATATCAAAAGTTATTAAAATGTAAAAAATCCTAGAAAAAGCACAATTTTCTAAAAATGACACAAGGGAGAAACTATGAACATTCTTATGTCTCATAAAGACACTGAATTTGTAATTAAAACCTTTTTGAAAGAAATTTCCTGGCCTAGATAGCTTCCCCAATGAATTCTTGTAAGTACTTAATAAGGAATAGCATCAGTCTTACATATGGTCAGAAGAAAATATGAGGGAACGTGTTCCAAATTACTTCATGAGGCTGAAACTTGACAAAGATACTATGCAGAGAAAAAATTAAAGACCAATCAGTTTTATAAATATAAATGCAAAAATCTTAAAATATTTCTGAGTAAAATCCAGGGTAAATAAAAGGTATAAAATAATGTCCAATTTGTGTTTATTCCAGAAATGCTAAATTGGTTAACAGGGGGGAAAAAATCAATCAGTGAAATTTAGCACATAAAGAGAGCAAAAGAGGAAAAAAACAAAACATATGATCATCTTAACAGATGCAGTAAAATCATTGGATATTATTCAATTCTCATTCATGATAAGACTAGCCAACTTAGCAAATTAAAAATAGAAAGAAAACTTCTAAATATGTTAAAAGGTATTTACACACACAACCATCTCTATAAACTTACAGCAAACACCATATTTAATGATGAAATATTGAAAGATTTTTCTTGAAAACAAGACAAAGACATCTGTTAACCTGAAGATCCTGGTAAGGTTGAAAAGGCGAAATAAATAAACTAAACTAAAATAAAAACAATAAATAAAATAAGATAAATTGGTGGGAAAAGAAGCAAACTTTCCATTATTCAGGGATAACATTATTGTGTATATGTAACTTGCAAAAGAATCTCATGGTAATCTATTTAGATAGTGAATTTAGTAAGATCACTGTATACAGAATCACCACATTAATTTCATTTATTAGCAGCAAATGATTGGAAGATGAAATCTAAAAATTTACCATTTCAATGGAATAGAAACATTTTACACCTAAGAATAAATCCATTAAAGAAAGGCAACACTTCCACATAGAAAAGTACAAAACATTATTTAAAGAAATTTCAAAAACTTAAAGGATATACCATGTTCATGAATTGGAGACTCGATATTATAAAGATGTCAGTCTTCCCACACTGATTTGTTCATTCAGTATGATTTCAAAAAAAATGTGTGTGAATAATTAATGTATGAAACTGATGAGTTGATTTTTGGAAGTGAAGTAATGGACCATAACATAGTCTGTGTCAAAACTTTCACAGCAACCTTTGTATTAGATGTGGAACCAAAAATTATATGCAAAAATTGTTTGCTGTGGAAATATTTTAGAAACATTCTAAATGTGTAAAAATAAATAAATATCTTCATGTGTAAAAATAAATAAAGTACCTTAATAGTATGTTCATACAATGGAATACTCTGCAGCAAAGGAAAATTAATGAATTACTGCTACATGCAACAAACTTAGATGAATATGAGTACCAGTATATTGAAACTAAAAATCCAGGCACAAAAAATTACACAACATTTAATTTCACGTGGATGGGCATGATGACCCTTGTTTGTAGTCCCAGCTCCTTGGTAGGCTGAGGTGGGAACCACTTGAGACCAGGTGTTGGAGGCTGCAGCTTGCTACGACCACTCCTGTGAATAGCCAGTACACTACAGCCTATTAAGAGACACCCTGTCTCTTTAAAAATGTGTGTATATGTGTATGCTATGTGTATATATGTATATACACACATATAATTTCATTTTTAATATTTCTAGAATAAGCCAAACAATCTATGGTTTTTGAAAGTTGTGGAGTGATTGCCTTTAAGGAGAAGAAAAGAACAGTGGGTAAAGTGAAGGATTCTTGGTATTGATATTTTTGAATCGGGAGATAGTTACATATGAATGTTTACTTTTTAAAGATTTATCTTATTTATTTATGATTTGAGAACTTCTCTGCATGACTATTACACCTAAATAACCTGCTAAAGGAGAAGACATTCCTTTAGTTAAATAAAACAAATCAATTAATTTTAGAAAAAAATAGCAAGTTTGTAATAGTTCAAGAGATAGGCATATCTGAGAAAATATTATGTAGTTTGCAGAATACAGAAGTTTGGAACATATTGAACATATGTTCTGCATTTCCCGCATTTTTTCTGCATCTTTTTGGTGTCCAAATAGGGTTGGAACAAAGGGAGTTAGCCCTGACTCTAGTTATTTCGTACCTCTCACCCTTTTTTTGCCCTTAGGGCCATATCACACTTTAGAAAGCATCTAAAATTTAATGGTACAAATGAAGGTGCTAAACAACAGGGGAAGTTTCAGATGCTGTACTATGTCTTCAGTCCCTAAGTCTGGCCTTCATTCCAGTCAACTGCTAATAAAGCTTGGGGAATCTAACAATAGCCTCTATCCTGCTTCCTCAAAACACCTTTAGCATTACCTCTTGGATGATCTCTATCCTAAAATGCGCTAACAGACATGTGAGAACATAGCACAATTAAAAAAGAAAAAAGAGAAAAAAGGGGGGGGTCTACATAAGCAAACAAACTTGTTTTGAACCCCAACCTTTTAAAACCACTTTCCAACTGGAGAACTTGGGGAAGATTTTTAATAGCCTGTATTGCTTCTCTGAGCTGATGCTTCTTCATCTGTTAAATAAATGGCTATAATGATCCAATAGGATCACCTGTGTGAGGTCCTTGGTATTGACTATAGGCAGCACAAAGCTATGGGTCCTGCCTTGTCTTAGCATTTAAGTGTTTCAGTAGAGGGATTAAAAGAGAAGAAGTGATCTCAAGGTATTGTGTGTCTCAGGCACCAGGATGTTGCCTGAGATGTTCACCACACATCAGGCAGACAGCATCAGCATGTGAGGGGAAGGGCAAGGTTAGCCCTCATGAGAAAATCTTTAATTATATTCTTCATGGGAACTGTGCTGGAAAAATGTTTGTTGAATTAAGTTCATGGAAAGACATTGCCCTCAGAAGAAGCCAGATGTGAAAATGAAATGTTATCGTCTCAGCAGAGTAGCTCATTTGTGTCCACTGGTACATATCAGTTTATCAGACGAGCTGGGTCAGGAAAGGAAGAGATATCTGCTGGGAAGAGAGTAGTTACTCCTAGTAGGGAAGACCGTCTGGTTGATGTACCACTAGGGCCGTATGCACGCAGATGAGATAGTTTTGCATAATCGTTAAGAACATAAATTCTGGAACTATTCCTTCTGGGGTCAAATCCCTTTAGCAGCTGTGCAAATTTAGAACAATTACTAAACTTTTCTGTGCCTTGGTTTCTACATCTACAAAATGGAGATGATGCTGGTAAAACAATATCTGCTTCATAAGGATAACGTGAGTATTAGAATGAGTATAGTATAGCTCGTGCCTATAATCCTAGTACTCTGGAAGACTGAGGTGGTGGACTTATTAAGCTCATGAGTTTGAGATCAGCCTGAGTGAGATTACTTTCTAAAAAAATAGTCAAGTGTTGTGGTGGGCTCCTGTAGTCCCAGCTACTAGGAGGCCGAGGCAAGAGGATTGTTGAGCCTAAGAGTTTGAGGTTGTCATGGGCTATGATGCCATGGCACTCTACCCAGGGTGACAAAGTGAGACTCTCTCTCAGAAGACACAAGTTTCAAACTTGTCTACACTGTGGATTCATCTTGTAATACTCATTAAGCCACTTTCTGCCTGTGAGATTCACTTATTTATCTGCAAGCTGAGGGATTGTACTAGGTAGTCTCTAAATTCCTTTATGTTCTAAAATTTTATTATCCTTTTTGATTTACCAGTGAGTGTCAGGTTCTGAGATGATGAGTGTGTTAGGAACATTCCCTGACTACTCAGGAGACATCTTTCCCATTCCTCTTCATGTGGTCTTGGATAAATGACTAGAGCTTTCTGTTCTCCTCAATAAAAAGACAAAGAGGATGTTTTCATGGGTGTTTCTATGGGGGCAATAAATAGATTCTTACTTGCAGCTTCCGTTGGAAAATAGGCAAGGAGACAAGAGAACACCCAGGCACTTTCTAAATTCAAGTTGTCTGGCGCCACTACACCATATATTAAGTGGATAGCATTTACAATCTTAGACAATTGTTTATGACCTTTGAAATATCATGAAAAGTGGATTAGATACTAGAAATGAGCCAATGATTTTATGTTCAAAACAAGAGGGAAAGATGACTTTGGGACACTACAGATCAAATGAAATATTCTAGAGTTTTATATTAAGATTATTACATATTCTAGAATAGTATTAAGTATTCAAATATCAGAATGTCTAATATTCTAATATCTATTAATATTGTAGAAAATATTAAATATTCTGAGAATATTCATAAAGTGAAAAAAGATACAAATTCTGTTAATTTAAAAATAGATGATTAAATCAATGGTTCTGAGATCTTAGACTGAAAGATGATGGTCTCCGAGATCGAGGCATGTTCACTGAAAACATGTCATAGAAATTGGACTGGTCATCAGAGAATTGGGTTGTCTCAGTGGGTTGAGGTCAACCTGTGGTCAGGTCCTAAGAGACAGCTACAGAGGTAGAGCGGTGTCTTTGATCTACTTTTCATCACTGACTTGTAGGAAGACAAGAGTTCATACTTTCCAAATTTGTGGATTACTCTATTCTGGGAAGTATTTGCTCATATAATGGACGATAGGAATAACACTCAAAAGAATTCTGAGATTTGTAATGCTGGGCCATACTAGCAATATCAAATTAAAAATGAAAGAAAAAGACAAACACTTTAAGTCCTGTGTCTACGTTCAAAGAGAGATTCTGCCAGGCTGTGCAGCCGTCTGGCCGGATGGTGAGCAGGTCATGGGGAGCAAGCAGGGGCTCAGCAGAACAAAGCCAGAGGCCAGAGGGGATGTGCCTGCTCAGAAGCAAATGCAACCTGAGGCTGCACAGAAAGAGCTTGACATTCCAGTGAGAGAAAACTCATTCCAGGGAACTGAACTGGTCAGACGTATTGGGGGTAGTGGTGAGACCCTGTTGGCAGAGGTCCTCAGGGCCTCAAGTCCCTCCCAACCGATCAGTAAAAGGGTCTCTTTGAATCTTGGTGCAAAGTCTACCTTGCTGTTTTTGGCTCTGAGTGCAAAGAGTTTCCTTTTCTCTCTACTGGGCAGTTTATCTTGTGCATGATTATATCCAGAGCACCAACCCTTTAGAATGATAAATAAACACCACTGAAATTTGCCCTATTCATTTATCAAGGAGGTCCTTTGAAAAGCATTTCAGCAGCAGCTGTAAAAAGCTTTTGTTAGCAAGGTGTTTTCTTACTAAGGATATGTTTGAGGGTCCTTTTCCTGCCCAACCAAGGAAGCTGGATTCTGGCAGAAAGTTCTTGTCTGGTGTGTAAGGCAGCATCCCACAGAGAGGCAGAATTGTGCCTGTTATCCAATGGGCAGGAGAGGGCAAGGGGTTAAGGACTGGTCTCTGTAGGTCAAATCCAGCACTGTACCAAATTCCAGCTCATAACCTTTCCAACTGTGTGACCTCAGGTTTTCCCAGGCTTCTGTTTTCTTGCCTGTAAAAATAGAGAGAATAGCTATAGTAACAGTGCATACCTCATAGAAGCATCAGTATTAAATGAGCTAATGTTTAGAGCGTTTAAATGTTAAAATTAGAAACAATTGTGTGACCTTGAGCTACCCACTTGATCTTTCTGAGCTTTGGTTTTCTTATGTTGAAAATGGAGAGGATCATTATTACCTGCGTACAGAGTTGCTGTGAAGCTAAAGTAGGGCAATGCACCAAGTTCTCAGCTAGTGTCTGGCACTGTGAATTAGCTTGGTAGATATTAACCAGAGGGAAATACAGAATTACTCTAGTCTTATGACACATCACCTTTTCCAAAATGAGTTCCCTGGGTTGGTACTAAAAACAAAGATATCATCATATCCTACACAGGATAGGGGCTGATCTTCTAACATCCATTCGCTGAGACTATTTCTGATAACAAAAAGAAGAAAATCCAGTAATTCTTTTAAACGGATGTTTATTTAATAATCCTAACACGTATATCCACCGAAAAAGTAGTAGCACATGTGTGTACCAAACACATGTGAGTATAGCTGCCCTCAGTGCTGAGCCCATAAGACCACACACAGAGCAGTCTGTGGACATGCATCTGTGTGCGCACACGCAGTGGGGGTGCACCCCACCCTGCACTCTGGGAAAACCAGGACAGAGCTGGTTCTGGGATGGGTGCCTCTTCCCACTCAGATCTGCAAGCTGTTGTTGCGCCTCCTGTCAGGGCTCTTCCTTCCTCTCTTTTTCCCTTTTATTTTGGATTGATATTAGGCTGCGTATGATTAGGTTACATTACTTGCAATTCTAAGGTAAATTCCCAGTTGTAGCCGAGTCCTTCCCCCAGGAGGTGCGCCATACATATACATTGTAACCTGATAGGTGGGAGCTTATGGGGAACTCCCTTCCTCTCCCCCTGTCCCCTTCTTGAATTTACTTGTGTTTTACTTTTGTGTGGGCCTGTCATTGTTCATCTACTAGCTTCACGTTAGTCTTGTCTCTTTCTCTTCTTATAAAACATACTCCCTGAACTTCTGCCAGAGCACCAAGCCATGAAGAATCCAATGTGAGCTTTGGGATGACAATGGTTTGCCATTTGCTGTCTGTGTGAACTTGAACAATTGTGTTGCCTCAGCCTCTTGTCTCACACAACAGAGACAGGGATGCCTTCCTTCCAGAATTAGGTAATTATGTCAGATGCCCAATCTAAGGCTTGGAAGTCAACACACGCTAACTCCCTTACTCTTCTTGTCACTGACTCTGGGTGTGCCTTTGTTTCTCCTTTAGTGCTCAAATCTAGGAGGGGGGAGGGGAAGAGAGGATGAGCAAAAACCTACCTCACAGGTACAGTGAACACGATCTGTGTGATGGGCCCTGATTCAAGCCTTACAAAAGCCATCAATGTAACCAAAACCAGTTCACACCCCCATAATAGTTTGAAATGAAAAAAGGTGACCTCACCAAAAAAAATAATAAAAATAATAATAATAACAATTAAGTGGCTTGTACCCTAAAATAAATAAATGAACAAAAGTGAATTGTAACATAGCTTTCTTGGCATTTTCTTAGTTATTGTATTAAAACAATTATATTCTACATTTACTAAGTTTCACATGTACCCTTGTAAGATGTTGACCAGTGTGATGAAAATGTGTCAGACTGTTTATAAAACCAGTGTATGGTGCCCCATGATCGCATTAATGTACACAGCTATGATTTAATATTAATAAAAAAAGCGAATTGTATCCTAAAGGAATCAAATCTAGTAATTTTACATAATAAATAGTTAATAAATATTTGAGTGATTAATGGATTATTCTGTTTTTTCATACCTTTTGGGTGCATGGTTATTTTAAGTAATTGAACTTTAGTTCTACATACTTATACATATGGCCCCCAGAATCTTGGTAGATTATCATACCACAAACACCATGGCATCCTCTGCCTGAGAACAACAATAATTCCAATAAGATATCTATTATGTGATATTTTAACTCATCCATTTCTGTCCTCCTGGTTCCTGTTAGATGGTGAGAGACTCACTGGACTGGGTCACATCCACTTCTGTATCACCAACATCCATCATTAGGCTTGACACATATGAGGTATCTGCTACCTCTTCTGCTAAGAAGCTAGAAGACAAAAACATATTACTCAGCCTTCTTGAAACAGGAACATTCTCTGCTCTGGCATCCACAAGAGACAGTGTTTTGCTCCTTGTGGTTGAGAAGCCTCTTCTGATCCAGTGGGTGAGACTCACTTTGAATCACCTCCCAGACAGTCTCCAGCACCTATTTTCAGGACTCGGCCTTGAAGTTTTAGAAGCAGACACATCAGACAGCTAGCGGAAGGCACACATTTCTTTCAAGAATACTGTGATCAGAGAGAGGAGGTATATTTCACTTTTCCAAGAAGTGATTTAATTATCCAACAGCTAACATGACCACAGAGATTCCTCACATAGCTTCTAGGAGCCTCTGATCTCATTCCTTTCTTCCTAAGATGGTTTTTGTTTAAATACAAGGGAAACCAATGACTCTGTGCTGATGTTTATGAAACAGTTCCTTATCTTCTCTGGCCAGTGACCTCCTCCCAAATCACCTGTTATTTGTCCATTCTTAGAGATTAAAAGAGTATTTCCCAAAGTCTTTTTGGGATACCCACATCTTTTTAGTGAGGGCAACCTGTAACCCACTGATGTGTCTTCCTTGCTCTTCCAAAATGGCTCAGACCACTGGGGTCATGTCCTCAGTGGGATCCCTGTCTGAATCTCTGCCCACTTGGGTTAATTCTTCACTCTGGACCCAGAGTAATCTGCTCACGAAAACCAAGATCCATTTTCCACATTTGGGCACATAATATAAAATGGATCATACCTGGATCCTTAGCAGACGTGCCCAGCCTTTATCCTCTGGCCCAATCTGCCCTTTCTGTCTCATGCCTTAAGCCTCACCCACAAGAACACACCTTTCATACACAACTTTCCCCCAGGCTCCTCTATGATTGTGCTTTTGCACCATCTGTTCCCTCTTCCTGGCATTCTCTTTGCATATTAAATCTCTATTGGAGTAAAGAGATAGAGCCTGGAATTGCGAGATTTTCTCCACACACCCAAGAGGAGTTCAAGTAGCTACATTTGTATGAAGCAACTACTGTAACCAGAGTTGCATCCAGTTTTGTTGAAGCTTTCTAAAAGTTGAGGCTTTTATGTGTCATGTGAGTTGGCTTAAGATGCCTGTTTTGTCATGAGTCCAGAGGGCTACCTTGCTGTTATGGGCTGAATTGTGTACCCTTTGACTCCCCCAAATTCATATGCCCCTGTAAGTTCAGAATGTGACTGTATTCAAGGAAAGGGAGGGAGGAGAGGTCTGCAGAGGGCGGCTGAGCCAGGCCACCCACTTTAAGTGGGGTAAATAAATTCAAAATAAGGCTGTTAGAATGAGCCCTAATCTAATAGGACTGACATCTTTACAGAAGAGAAAGTTTGAACTCAGAGAAACATGAGGGTGCACGCACCCCAGAGAAGAGAGGTTACGTGAGGACACAGTGAGAGGGTGGCCATCTGCAGATTGAGGAAACAGGCCTTTGAAGAAACCGACCATGCTGACACCCTGATCTCTGCCTTCTAGTCTCTGGAACTCTGAGAAATACATTTCTGTTGTCAAAGCCACCCGATCTGTGGGGCTTTGTTATGGCCGCCTTAGCAAACTAATACATTTGCAAGAGGGAAAATCTTCCTATTCATCTTTGACTTTAAATTTTTAGCACTGGCTTCTTGGGACATCAAAGATAATCAATAAGTGTCTATCGAATGACACAGAGAATCTGAGATTGGCATGATCCCAGGGTAGTGGGCCCAGGTACCACATTCTTGGGGCAAAGGAGGTCATCAGCCACAGAGGAGATGTGGGGAATTCCTGGGGTCCAGGACACTAATACAGGGAGGCTGACTCAAGGTGCTGCTGTCCACTCCCCCCCACCCCCCAGCCTGCTTCAGCTGCCCCCTGAAGACCTCTCCTCCCTCATGAAGCTCTTCCCATCACTTTGGGGTAACAGTGAGTTTCAGGTATTCTTGTCTTGGTTTTTCTTGATCATAAGGATGTTAGAGAAGGTCTCTTTTTTTTCCTTGTCAAAATTTATTAGTCTAACCTCCACCCCACATACTACTGCCTTCTACTCCTTAAAAATAGGACATTCCTCTCTAGTGAAATAACGTGCCAGCAACGAAGACAAATGGAGAGCAGCAAGAAAAAGAGCTGGAGAGACTGTGAGTTGTTTCCTTTCTTTCCCATGTAAATATAGTAAGAGGACGTCCAAGTGCATAATAGTGCTTTGGGGAAAGATCCCAGCCCCTTTCTAAGGAGAACTCTGCCTTTTCCTTAGCCAGCTTCTACTAGAGGAAATTGATGCTGGCCCAAATTATGCCCAGAGTGACTTTTGCTCTCTCTTTGTCCTCCAGCTACAACATTTCCAGACCATCTTAGAGGACGAACTTTCACCCTACCTATTGTAATGTTCTACCTATATCTTTATGCCATATTTCCTTGCATGTCTTGTCAGCTCCTCTAATTTATACGTATGAGTTATTTTTTGTAAACAAGTTCGTAGAACTTTTGCTTTAAGGGGTGACTCCCTTGCTCAGCATCTGATGCTCTGTAGGTGCTCTACAAATGCTCATTTACTGTATGAATGAGAGAATAAAATTAAGCTGGTTTTTCCTCCTTCCTCCCTATGTATAAACACACACATGTGCACATGTGCACACATTCTTACACACACACACTCATACACTCTTTCACACACACACACAGCTTAACTAGTTCTCTGTACACATTCTTGGTTGACTAGCTATGACCTGTGGCTAGAGTGTGCTGGCCTGGCTCAATATATAACCACAGAACATAGGGGGAAACAATGAATTGAGATGCTCTCAAGTAACTTAGAGAGTCTAACACTGAATAATAGAATTATGGGAGGACTAAGGCCATTCGCCCACCAGCGGCAGAGTCAGAACGGAAACAAGTTTCCTTGACTTCCAATTCCGTTCTGAGCTCTGGCTGCCAACCATCATTTGTGCCTGCCTGTTTGGTTGGCTGGCTTACTAGCTTGCTCCATGATTCTGATTTCTATCTAATATGCTTTCAAGAAATTTTACATACAGTGGGGAGAAGAAGAAATATAGAGGTGTTGTAGACCAGAAGGAAGACAGCAATAATAACTGACCTTCCTAAAAGCTTCGGTGGGCAGCCTGGCTGGGGAACTTCTCTTAAGTAGCCTTCTTCCCTGCAAGCACACACACACACACACACACACTCACACACACATCCTTACATGAATGCATGTGCAAAATAATTCTCCATTCTGTTCTCTTTCCTTGATAGCCCAGCAGGCTCAATGGGCTGTCAAACTTTCGCTCTCCTGACAGGGCGTCTTCACTCACATTTGTCTTTAAACAGAGTCTCATGCTCTGGACTTCTGCTTTTTTGTCAGTTCTATCAAAACTGTGCCATCTCAGTTTTTACCATGCCAATTGCCCCTATTACAGAAAAAGGAATAGTACCAACGAACTCAAGAAATGAATGACGAATGGTGGCATGGCAAGTATTGCCAGAGGCCAATGGGGAAGAGATTACTTTAAGGGGAAGGGGCTTCCTTAGAATGCATCACAAATGTTTCTGATATTTTAAGCTGCCTCTACTGGATGCTTTGAGCCACAGATAGCCTGCTACAGAATTTATACCTTATGAGAGTTTGGATCCAAAACAGATCAGACATTTTACATGGTAAAGGGAACATCTCATCATTTTGGAAAACATATACTCTTCTGGATCTATGCGGTTCCAACATTTAAATATGAATCAAGCTGATCCTTTTGCATGCAGTCACTGACATGTAGATTCAGGTTCCTGGTTCTGTAGTTTGCAATTCTTTTTTTTTAGTTTTTGGGCAGAGCCGGGTTTGAACCCACCACCTGTGGTATGTGGGGCTGGTGCCCTACTCCTTGAGCCACAGGCAACACCCATCTGTGATTCTTTAAGAGAACAAGACTGTGCCTCCACTTCTCCTTCAGGGTATGGAGAAAAATTATCTCAACCCTTCCTAAGACTTCTGAAGTGGATGGTAGCCGGTGCTTTAAAGTAAATAGGCCAACACAGATGATGAATGAGGCAGCGTTCATGAGAGAACAGGTAATGGGTGACTTAGGGCAATTCATTCGTTCAGCATATCTTTAGTCACAAAACATCTTTGTTTCGATTTTTTCAAGAAGACTTGAGATACAAAAAAAGTCAAAATTTGTTATGCTCAGAAATAAGTGCCTAGAGAAGCAAGAATGAAAGTTAGGTTCCCAATTTTAGATCTCCTAGGTGACAGTGTGCCATGTGATGGTGCATAAGTAATACAGTTTACCTTTATTTTTTGTCCCTTTGTCACAGGGCCAGAAAGCCCTGTTAATCTCGGGCAGGGATAATACAATGATTTCTAAGGTTCATCCAAATTCATGTATCCCAAGCATTAGTGGTAGAAGCGATTAGATGGAAAGCTTTGATTTCACGAAGCCCAGGGTTTTATAGTTATTAGAAATCTATGACATCCAGAATATTATAATGAGCCCTTTGTAGGTATTTTTCTCTCTTATATCCAAAATGCCGATACTCTAAAGCACAAGCTACATCTATCACAGCCCTTGGAGGTGGGTATAATTATCCCATTTCATAGAGGAGGAGTGCGATGCTTGCCGTGCCGCCATTCGTCATTCATTTCTTGAGTTCGTTGGTACTATTCCTTTTTCTGTAATAGGGGCAATTGGCATGGCAAGAACTGAGATGGCACATTTTTGATAGAACTGACAAAAAAGCAGAAGTCCAGAGCATGAGACTCTGTTTAAAGACAAATGTGAGTGAAGACGCCCTGTCAGGAATCAGTGAAATCTGGGTTTTAATTTTCTGGTTTGGGCAAATGAGCTCGAGTCTCTAAGCTGTGTTCTTCTCATTTATGAAATGGGATAATTATACCCACCTCAAAGGGCTGTGAAGAGATTTTTGTGCATGTTAGCATTTTAGGTAAAAGAGAGAAAAAATACCTACAAAGTGTTTATTATAAAATTCTGGATGCCATAGATTTCCAATAACTGCAAATTTCTTAATCCTGACAATTGAATTAACCCAAATTCCTCTCTTACTTTGCATTATTCCTGTTCCATTAGAAGGTTATTCTCACTTCCACATGGACCTAAGGGGCAGTTAAGGCAGGATTCTGGGAGTCCCTTATGCCCACAAGGCATGTTCACCATCGAAGAGGACCTCAGAGAAGGCTCTGCACACATGCGTGAGCACAGGTGCGTGTGCACTCAGACAAACACGCTAACCCTGGGTTGTGTTCTCAGGGAGCATTGCCAATGCTCCTGTGCAGTCTTTAGCACACTGTGAATAACTGATAAATGTCACCAAACTTCAAGTTACTTGTCAGATCTGCTGCTTTAGCCATATGCATTTACAAAAAATTGTGGAGATTAAAAAACAAACAAACAAAAAAAAAAAACAAAACAAGCCAAAGAATAAATGCACCTTTTATTTGCATCCGGTAATGAAAGACCCCTCTGGTGAGAAGCATTCCCTGATAAGGAAGGACTCGGGCCTGGGCTCTATGTAGCAGAATGTCTCTACTTCATGCTTAATGACAAGTCAAAGAAACTTGGAAGGACTGCACAACTCAGCTAAGGACAACCTTGCACTACTCTTAGTAATCTCAGTGATATCCAGCAAGTTCCCAGGCTCCCTGGTAGGACTTGCTTGGCTTTCACTAATTTAATCATCCATGTAAAGAAAACAGAGGTGTTGCATTTGGCTTTGGAGAGTTTTCATTTTACTGTTATTAGAAGGCAATACTACCTTCTGGAATAATGTCAGGAACAGATCGTGTAACATCAGACCTACAAGAGGCCTTGGAGACAATCCAGTTCAACCCTAGACTTTAAAGAACAGGAAACTAAAACCTGGAGATGGGAAGTGACTTGGTCAGAACTACACAGATTTTGTAGTTGGTAACAGACCACGGGCAATAACCCAGATTTCTAGCACAAGCTCTATCCTCTTCTTGTCACTACCCTATCTTTTTGGTTCTGACATGGCAATTCTGTAATCTTTGGAATCTAATATGCTGAAGTTTGTGTTCATTATTTCTTTTTAAATATTAGTGATTTTCCTTATTACTCCTGTTTCAGCACTATGCTTCAGGGTCAAATTGAAAGACAGCAGTGTAAGTGTGATGGCTCACATTAGTAATCCTAGCACTTTGGGAAGCCAAGGTGGGAGGATCACTTGAGCCAGGACTTCAAGACAGCCTGAGCAATATGGCAAGACCCCTATCTCTATGAAAACTCCAAACAATTAGCTGAGCATGATAGCGTCTGCCTGTAGGCCCAGGTTACTTGGGAGGCTGAGGTAGGAGGATGGCTTGAGCCTGGGAGTTCAAAGTTGCCGTGAGCTGTAATGATCATGCCACTGCATTCCAGCTTGGGCAATAGAGCAAGACTCTGTTTGGGAAAGAAAAAAAGGAAAGAAAGATAAGGCCAAGTAAATGGAACCAATGAATCCAGCTCTCTGCCTACTATCTAGCTGCCCACACTGGCCTGAGTTCACTCCACAATAGAGAACTGTCTGCTTTACCGGATGTCAGCAGACAGTGGTCCCCCCCTCACCTGCAGTCTCCAGGAGAGCTAGCAGTCCCTACTTTCTGTTCCTCACAGTACCTCCCATTTAGTAGGGACTCAGTGACAACTTGCTAGAAGAAAGAAAAGAAGAACAAATAAATGGGCAAATGAGCGAATGAATTCCCATCTTTACCCTTACTTCCTAGTGTAAATTTTTTTCACAGTACTTAGAATCACAGGTTTTTAGAGCTAGAAAGGAAACTTCTAGATAACCAGATCCCACCCGATCACTTTCCAGAATAGGGTTTGGCCCAGGTTGCAGGGTGAGTCTATGTCAAGGACGGGGCTGGGTTGCAGGTTTTATGATTCTTGAACCAGGGAATAGGTTTCTTCTACAACTCTATTCCCTCTGCTCTGGTGCCCTACCCAGCAAGCATCTTCTACTTTGGCTCTTAACCTGGAAAATGTGTTCCAGGACCCACTTCACAAGCTTACAATAAGATGTGCTCAAGGGCAGCATCCTAATTAGAAAGAGCTTAGAGGACAGGAGAGGCAAGTGTGTGAAGCACGGGCAGTCTCCTGCTCTGCTGAGAGATGGACAGAGGGGCTGCTCCAGCCCTGCCAGGGCCACATGGCGAGGGTGGACTCCCTCAGGGTCTCTGAGGACGGGACCAGGAAAGGATGTGGAAGGCATCACCTGTGGTCCTCTGTGAGGCATGTTCCAGTTTCCCTCCCTCTGACATGATGTTCATGGACCCATGAGGTTGGCCAAGGTAGTGTAAACACCTGTTCTTAAAAATGTGGAAATTGAAACTCAGAAATTCTAGTAACTTGGTTGAGGTCTTGGAGTCACTATGATAGACTACAGACTAGTGTCTGAGTGATGGACGTTAAAGAGGACAAACTTCTTTCATCTCCAAGGCTGACATCAAAGAGAACAACCAGTATCTTCCACTGCTCATTTCTTGGAACCTCAGTTTTCAAGAGAAAATTAGAGTAAGAGAAAGATGAGTCTTAATATAGACATTTAGTTTTCCTCCTAACACTACCAATCAAAGGCCATATATATCAAGGTATTTTCTATAACAAAGAAACTAGAAAATATAGTTTCTTATAGAATATAGAAGTGTCTTCTCTACATCATTAACAGCCCCAAACTGAGCATCTCAGCCTAGTATAGTAGCTTTGTCCCTTGAGGTCTTCCTGGTGTCTTTTTTTTTTTTACATTTTTAAAAATTAAATTATAACTGTGTACATTAATGCAATCATGGGGTATAATGTGCTGGTTTTACATACAATTTGAAATGCTTTCATCAAACTGGTCAACATAGCCTTCATGGCATTTTCTTTTTCCTGGGGTTTTTTTGTGTTGTGGCTCTGCTGTTCCCTCAGACATTGTCCTCTTTGGTGTGATAAAAACTGGGTCTTGACCAAGTGCCTGTTCCAAAAAGGAAATGAAGATTAGCAATTGCCTTTAACCAAATGACATGGAAATTGTACATGTCACTTCTTATATTCCATTGGCAAGAACTTAAGTCATAGGCGACTTCTATCTGCAAAATTCTGAGAGATGCATTTTGTAACTGGCTGGGACTATGCCCATCTTAGTGTGTGTGTGTGTGTGTTGGGGGGGGGCATGGTGTTGATTTAATTATTCAAAGAAAGAAGGAAACAGAGACCCTAGGCAGTAGTTAGTCTTTAACAAGGTAGTTGAAAAACTTTGTACTTCTCTGAGCCTTACTAATATTAATAGAGAAATATAAGAGTATTTCACCTTCATTGACTATATACTAATTGCCAAAGACTAGACTAAATAGTTTATGTATATTATTTCACTTAATCCTCAAAATAGCCCTGTATCATAGGTACTATTTTTATTCCTGCTTGGTGTGTAGGAAAACTGAGGGTTGAACAGCATAGCTAGAAAGTGACAGAGCCTGGGGCTGGTAGTCCAGTAAAGCTTCCTATAAAGCCCAAGATCTTAATTTTTATGCAGTATTTTCTTATTTCTAAAAGTATAAATTCAAAACTGGTTTGGATTCAAATTCTGGTTTGACAGGATGGTTCAGGCAACCTGAACAAAGCTCAGTCAAATAAGAAAAATATCCATTGACTGCTAACCTTCTACAGTTAATTATGCTTAATGTAAAAGTGGTATCACAACCTCTCTTTCAAGGACAAAACCCATGCAATCCAAGACGGCATTCACAGATCATTCATTCATTCATAAAGCAAAAAAGGACTGAGCACCTTCTAGGTGGCAGGTTCTATGCTAATCACTGTTTATTCAATGTCCTCAAGGAGCTTATAAACCAGAGGTGGAGATGTGCATTCCCTATGCAAGAACAACAGCCACTATTACTGCTAATAATAACTCCACAATTAGGAAGTCTGGGTAAGTGCTGTAAGGAAAAGACCATCCAAGAAAACAACTGGAGGAGGTGTTTACTTAAAATGGCGAGATCTGGAAAGACTCATTGGAAGAAGTAGGGCTCCAGGGAACCCAGTTTCAAAACCACTATTTAAGAGCTATTTTTGTAAACTAAATATTTTAAAGTCTTCATTGACTAAAATTTGTGTATAATTCATATGTCATAACTAGTAAAGACTGTATTTCTCCTCAGTAAGTTGGAAGTAGTGCTATTAAAATGATGCTCAAAATATTTTAAAAAGAAATAGCATCTCAGCAGTGTTATAAGATATGAAAAGGAGACATGACAAAAGTATTTGAGGGTGGGGTTCCCAGGAAGAGGGAACAGCCAACGCAAAGACCTTGAGGCATGGGGAATGTGGCGTGTTCAAAGCACTGGGGCTTGGTGAGTGGAGAATGAGCCAAGGGAGCTGAGAGATGGTCTAAAAGTCACAAGTCAGGTCATTTAGGGCCTCGGAGTCTGTGTTAAGAAGTTTGATTTTTTTTTTTTATTAAATCATAGCTGTGTACATTAATGCAATCATGGGGTAGCATGCTCTGGTTAACATAGCCTTTCTGGCTTTTTCTTAGTTATTGTGTTAAGACATTTATATTCTACATTTAGTAAGTTTCACATGTACCCTTGTAAGATGCACCGCAGGTGTAATCCCACCAGTTACCCTCCCTCCACCCGTCCTCCCTCCCCCAAGAAGTTTGATTTTTTATCTCACACAAATGGGACATTTTCAGAAGTTAAATCATCAATTTGTATTTTAATTAGATCTCTCTTGTTGATATGGAAAATGGATAGGCAAGAAGCAAGAGTGAAAAAGAAAGAGAAATTAGGAATCTATTGCTGCTGTTTAGATAAGAAATGGTGGTGGCTTGGACTAAGGACAAGTTTAAGGTAATGAATCAAAGTGATTAGCAAAATGGGCTAAGGGACAAAACAATTAGGCTGGGCCTGATCTGGGTAAACATGCTATATGTGTGTTACACATGTCCATTCCTAATTTCTAAATGAGGGAGTCCTTGGGGGTTAGAGTCAGTTCACCAGGTCATTCCAAAGATGTTGTGGGTGCAGCATCTCCAACTATACTTGTGAAAGCTCATTTGTAAGTTAGGGGGAACAGTGTTATAGAGAAGATAAGCTAGAAATTACTTTCATGTCTTCTGGTTTGTTGTAAAAGCTAATGTGAATATTTTTATTCATAAATATATATATGAAATATATTATGTAACATATAAATACAGTGCAATAATACTAATATGATTAATGCTAAATTACCTCAAATTATTTACATTCAAGTAAAATTGACCATCCAGGAAGATGTGTCTCATTTATGCTATGGTTTCCTGTCTCTCCTGGCAGAAATCCAGAGGTTCCCAGAGGTATGTGTCCCCCTTTTGGAGAAATACTGTCAATGAATGAAAATTCAAATAGGCATGAGTAGATGTAGGTCCACTGTCTCCCATCTCTCACCTGAGAGTAATTCCAGCCCATTACCAACCCCCTGTGACCCACTGACTTCACAGTGCCACCCCCACATGGCCCATCACGTTACTGATCATCCTACTAGATGTCATGCACCTCAACAAGGGGCATTGTGCCTTTCTGCCCCTGAGCTGTGTGCAGCCCAGAGTAAGCTAAGCAGTTCATAGCACGGCCATGATGCTGTGCTGTTTTCCTGGAATAGACCCAGGGCCCACAAACACAGGCAAACACATACATAGGACTCTTGTCTGAGGAGGAAACTGCCTCCCCAGTCCTGGGCCCCACTTCAGAGAAGGGAGAGAGGGAGGCCTGGCTGGGAAGTGACCTTCATTAGCTCTGAACCGGCACTTCCTCGTCTTTCTTTCCCCCCTTAGAGATTTATTTATTCATTTGCCTTGGCGTAGTTAATGGGGACTCAGAGCGGGAATGGCAGGTGGCCAGTAGACTGCCGTCGATGGAGGGTGTTATATATTGCTTCCTGAAGGGTGACATCTGGGGGAGGAGGGTGGAGAGATGAAGATGGGCGCTGAGTTGGCGCTAATTGAATACCTAGTGAGCAAGATGGATGACCCCTCAACCCCCACCCCAGAGAGCAATTAGAAGTAGCAGGAAGAAAGAGTAGGAAGAAGGCTGAATGGAGTAAGACAAAAAGATTCAGGGAGACAGGCCCTAGTGGTATCCAAATCTCAGAGGAATAAACCAGGCAGCAAAGTTGGGATGGGTGGGAGTGGGGTGGAAGCTCCCAACAGCAGGCACCCATAGAAGGCAGAGGTAACTTGGTGTGACTAGAAAGACCTTCCTTTCCCCTCTGCACCCTGCAGCTCCATGTTTGATAATATGTGAAACTGATTATTTGGCTTTAGGATTTTGAATCCCCTGTAGGAGGCATTATTTTATGCTGTCATCACTGATGCACACCAGAGTGTGAATGAGCTCTGGGTGGGGAGGGAGGGTGTTAGGAGCAAGTTAACACTGGGAGAAAGTCAGCAGGTGTGAAGGGCAGGAATATAGAAGAGCAAATGGGATTGATGATCTGGGGGACGAATATGTTTAGTCGTCCCTGTCTTCCCAATCTCAGTGCCCCATGGCTGGATCTGGAGGGCTTAGCTTCCTAATACAGAACCACTGAGGATGTGATGCAGGAAGGCTGCTAGAGAGAAGTGCAAGATAGGGTAGGACTGGCTTGGGAGCCTGGGGGAGGGAAGGGGTAGAGATTTGGGGACATATATGTAGAAGGCGGCTTCAGGGAGGAGGAAGCACCTCAAGCACAAGTTCTTGGGGAGCAATTGAAGAAAATGGATTCAAATGGAAGGTTGCTGGATGGTGGGTAAAACGCAAAGGGTCTTGAACATTCATCATGCAGTTTGGATGTGATTTTATAGATCACCAGGAAGAACCATCAGAGCTTTCCTAGCAAAGAGAAGAGAAGGGGTAGTTGAGAGGGTGAAGAAAAGCAGCATTTCTTTAGTGCCTGCTGTATACCAGGCCTGGGGCCTTACTGAGTCTGCTCTGCATGACACTCTAGAAAGGGTGGTCTTGTATTCCTTTTTCTTGACTGTGACCTGAGAATGGTCTATTGAGAAGTGGAAGAACTGAGATTCAAACCCAAATTTATCTGACTCTGTAACCTGTGTGGCTTTCTGAGACAACATGTTAGGGTGTCTTAGTAACACTAAATTTTCCCAACAGCACGGTATGTTCTCTTAATGAGTATATTAGTTTCCTATGGCTTCCATAATGAATCACCGTATACTCAGTGGTGTAAAACAATGGAAGTTTATTCTCTTACAAAATCAAGGTTCCTGCTAAAAGCTCCAGGGGAGAATCCTTCATTGCTTTTTCCAGCTTCAGATGGCTCCAGAAACTTCATGATTTATGGCAGCACAACCCACATTTCTGCTCCATCTTCATATGACCTGTGTGCCTCTGTTCCTTTTCTCATAAGAACACATGTCATGGAATTGCAGCCTGTCCTAATCCAGGATGATCTCACCCTCAGATCCTAACTTTATTAGACCTGTAAAGACCCCTTTCAAATAAGGTCACATTCACAGGGACTGAGTTCACATACCTTGCAAGTGGCCACCATACAACTACAGTGAGCTTGGTGAAAAGAGTTTGGAAGGTGGAGGTTCTGAGCCATGTTCCCCCACCCTTCACTCACAGAGCTCTTAGGATGTGTGGCTTAAGGCGTCTTCCCATGCTCTACCATCTATGGTCTTACTGTATTCTCACACCTTCATGTCTGCTCTTGGTCTCATCATCAAGGGAGGGAGAAAGAAGGGATGGTGCCTGTCCTTCCTACTGGAGAAATTAAAAGTCCAAATCTGAAGAGTTACCCTGTCGATCCCCAGCCAGATTGGAACTAGACATCCTTTTGGTTGGAGGGTGATGAGAGACAGAGGCTATTTCTTTAACATCTGAAACAGCTCCTGATTCCAGACTCCTGAAAGAATAGTAGCATCTTTTCTTCTGACTATCAAGATTAATTTCTTGTCACCATGATTTGACCCTGTACCTAGTGCTAAGGGATCCTTAGGAGATGGCTGTGGGTACTTATGCAGACATTATATGTCTGCAAGTGAACAAGAGAGTTTTAATAAGCTTGGCCTGTAAGAAAGGATTGGTCGCTGGCTTTATGAGAGCTAATGGGGCATTCTGGGTGCTCCCAGCTGACTGGGCAATAGTTGTGGTGCTGAAACCTGAGGCCCTGCCTGGCTGGACACCTTCAGGGTTCACCATCTCTCTCTACGGCGGCTGATGTCTTACACACGTGCATGACCCACACAGGTCCTGATCCCTAGGTCCCAGAGCTGCTTTCTGCACCACGGGAGGGCAGGAGGCATCCTGAGTCCAGGGAATGGATAAGGAGGTGCACTTCCACGTGGATGTGTTTTGTATGTCAGGAGGAGCGTTTGGGGAATATTTCAGAAGAGCCAGCTCCACCCATCATAACTTTGAGAAGATGCCTTTCTGTGCTCCACTCAGATATCTGACATGTGTTTCCTGGGAAGTAGGGGGAGGAGGAAAGATAATGGAGCAGAGAAGGGGTGCCGGGAGAATAGGAGAGGAAGAAGGAGGAGGAACAGGAAGAAGAGGGTGACGGAGAAATTTATAAGGGAATAAGGACTGGAGAAAGCCAGAGAAAGATAGATAAAAGGAGGGAAGGAAGAATGAAAGGAGAAGGATACAGTTACTGGCCCTTGTGTGATGGAAAGCTGGGGGGACTCTTGATTGATTCATTCTTCAGAATGCACATTTTTTTTTTTTATTGTTAAATCACAGCTGTGTACATTAGTGCAATCGCCTGTACCCATTCTAAGATGCACAATAGATGTGGCCCCACCCATTACCCTCCCTTCACCAAAACCTCCCCCCTCCCTTCCCCTTCCTCGGCCCTTTCCCCATGGTCTTGTGCTATAGTTGGGTTATAGCCTTCATGTGAAAGCTATAATTTAGCTTCATAGTAGGGCTGAGTACATGGATACTTTTTCTTCCTTTCCTGAGATACTTTGCTAAGAAGAATATGTTCCCGCTCCATCCATGTAAACATGAAAGAGGTAAAGTCTCCATCTTTCTTTAAGGCTGCATAGTATTCCATGGTATACATGTACCACAATTTGCTAGTCC
>CAUYPK010123499.1:0-10304 GCA_963574355.1 Loris lydekkerianus | reverse complement strand
CGGTCGCCATAGTCATACAAGAGCTCCTCCCCAGCCTCGATGTCTCGGGAGGCGATGAGGATAAGGTGAGGTACGCCGTCGATGTCGTGCAGTTTGGTTTGGCAATTTCCACATTTGCTGTGATTGATCAGCCTTCCCAGGCGGTTTGTCTCTCTAGTTGCATCCACGCTGGTGGGGAGGGAGGGCAAGAGCAAATTAAATTGATAAGAAGCCTTTTAACCTAGTCAGCATTAGGCTCATTCTCAACTCTAGGGGAAATGTCGATTTATAGACATGTTTTGGGGAAAGAGATTCAATTCAAAAAGCTATTTTCCAAAGCCTAGAGAGGCCCAGGGCTTGGGGGGGGGGGGGTGTTAGTAGGGGTGGGGCAGAACCCAAAGGGCTCTTTATGGAGGCACAGGAGGAAACTGTAGAGTTTTGCAAAATAAATAAAGGAATAAAAATCAACTCCACTGTCCACAGCCAGGAAGGAGCAATTAGTGATTTCCCGAGCTGCTCTTGCCAAATGTCCTGAAGAGGGGGAGCCAGACCACAAGTTTTCACGTGACTAGTCCACTTGTTTCTCGCTGGATGAGATGATATCCACAACAGCCCCAATTCCAACATTTATTTGTTTATTTATTAATTAATTAATTTATTTATTTCTGAGATAGAGTCTAGGTAGAATTCGTGACATCATAGTTCATAACAACCTCAAACTCTTGGGCTCAAGTGATCCAAGTAGGTGGGACTGCAGGCATCCGCCTCAATGCCTGGCTAGGTTTTTGTTTTTCTATTTTTTTTCTTTGTAGAGACAGAGTCCCACTTTATTGCCGTTGGTAGAGTACCGTGGTGTCACACAGCTCACAGCAACCTCCAACTCCTGGCCCCAGGTGATTCTCTTGCTTCAGCCTCCCAAGCAGCTGGGACCACAGGCACCCACCACAACGCCCAGCTATTTTTTTTGTTGTTGCAGTTTGGCCAGGGCCAGGTTTGAAGCTGCCACCCTCGGTATGTGGGGCTGGCGCCCTACTCGCTGAACCACAGGCGCCACCCTTATTTTTCTATTTTTAGTAGAGACAGGGTCTCATTCTTGCTCAGGATGGTCTTGAACTCCGGAAATCAGGTGATCCACCTGCCTCGGCCTCCCAGAGTGCTAGGATTATAGGTGTGAGCCACGGCGCCCAGCCCCAATTCCAATCATTAAAAATGGGAAGAGTGGCTCGGCACCCATAGCACAGTGCTTACAGTGCCAAACACATACACCGAAGCTGATGGGTTCAAACCTAGGCCTGGCCAGTTAAACAATGACAATTGCAACAAAAAAAAATAGCTGGGTGTTGTGGTGAGCGCCTGTCGTCCCAGCTACTTGGGAGGCTTGAGCCCAAGAATTTGAGGTTGGGTGGCGCCTATGGCACAGTGGGGAGGGTGCTGGCCCTATATACTGATGGTGGTGGGTTTAAACCTGGTCCAGGCAAAACTGCCAACAACCAAAAAATAATAGCCGGATATTGTGGCGGGTGCCTGTAGTCCTAGCTACTCGGGAGGCTGAGGCAAGAAAATCGCCTAAGCCCAGGAGTTGTAAGTTGCTGTGAGCTGAGACAACATGGCACTCTACCGAGGGTGATACAGTAAGACTCTGTCTCTTAAAAAAAAAAAAAAAAAAAAAGAATTTGAGGTTGCTGTGAGCTATGATGCCACAGCCCTTTAGCAAGGGTGATATACTAAGACTCATCTCCAAAAAAAAAAAAAAAAAAAAAAAGGGAAGAATGTGTACAGGGGGGAGCTGCAACACAGCTCTGAAAAAGCAACAAGAAACATGACCAACAAAGATACTCAGGAGCTCTCTGTGGCCCCTGGCTCTTGGGCCTGTCTTCACTATCCAGAGGACAGAAAAGCCATGCAAAGTGACAGAGGACTTACCAGTAGGTTTTACTCAGATACTGGAAATAGTACATGTAACAGCCTGTGGAAGGGTCTTGCGCATAAAGAGCCTCCCGCTTCTTGGCATCGGTGATCTCGATGAGGTCCCCGTGGTATTCCACCACAAAGTCGCCCCGGGAGAATTGCTTGGTGGCTATTACACCCCTGCCTTTGCCATCAATGAGGTCAATCTGTCGGGAGGTTAGAGGTGCTGGTTGATAATTGCAATGGATGCTGCCACACATGGCAACTTCCTGGGAGTCTGGGGCTCATACTGCTTCCTAAAAACTTTATTGAGGTATGCCATAAAATCCACTCATTTTATGCGTACGGGTTGATGGGTTTTATTAAATGTATACAGTTGTGCAACTATCAACACAATCTAGCCTTAGAATACTTCCATCACCCCACACATTTGGTATCCCAATTTCCATCTACAAAGCACTATTATGTCAGAATCTCAGGCAACATCTACTAGGTGGGTGTTGACCCACTTTGCAAATGAGTAAACTGAGGCTTGGACAGGCAAAGCTACGTGTCAAAGGCCACACAGCTAGGCAGCGGTGTAGCAAGGACGCCAATCCACAGAGCTAGCCTCTCTGAGCAAGCACAGTGCTCTATGTCAGTCTTGGCAAACAACAGGACCCAGTATTGTGAGGTCTTTCCTTCATTCTATAATTTTCTATGATGTGTTTTTCCTCATTCTATTATCTGTGGAGGTGCAGGGGGCTGCTTGAGGGGCCCAGGACCTAAGTTTAGATCCCTCAGGGATGGGTAGAAGGGGAAGCTCATCTGGCTGCCACTGTGGAGTTACTTCCCTCTTGCCAGAACCAAGAGAAAAGCAATTTCTTGGGCATTGCCATTAACAGGAAAACAGAGTTTAGAGAAGCCAGACAGAACCAGCTACACACTGCATGATTCCATTTATATTAACTGTCCAGAAAAGGCAAACCCAGAGACAGAAAGCGGTCAATGGCTGCCAGGGGCTGGAGGTGGGACAGACTAGCACTGGGCACAGGGTTTCTGTCTGGGAGGGATGATGGCTGCACAGCATTAAGACACTAAATGCCACTGGATTGTATACTTTATAATGGTTAAAATGGTAAATGTTATGTTATGGGTATAATAACACAGTTTCTTAAAAAAAAAAAAAAGACATTTACATACGTGGTACATTTATGTTTCTTTCATAAGACATTTCCTTAAGAAATTTTAATATTTGCCTCTCTGATCAGGTAGACTGATCACAGTGGCCACTGGAGGGCTAAAGCCACATGGTGGACACTTGTCTGCAGAACCAGGAGAGGCAAGCACATCAGCCTCAGCCCTGACACAGTGGGCAATGCTGCCCCTTACCTTCATGCCTTCTTCTTTTCCACTTTCGATTAATTCATCTATTCTTTTCCTTTCTTCTGACTGGATGGAGAGGAAAGAAAAAAGAATAGGATCAGCCTCTCTTCTAAGCCCATTCTGGGTAGTTCTGTGGCCTTCAGCCCTGGCCACCTGGGCCACCACACCCACAAGTCCAGGTCAACTTCCAGGACATCAACACTGGTCCCCAGTGGGGTAAAGACTCCAAGCACCTTTCTCTTTTTCTATTTACCTGTTGTGAATGATCTGTCATCTGAGGTTCAACTGGATTGAGAAGGACATAGTAATGGCCCAAGAGCAGAATGGGGCTTGTAGATATGTTCTGTTTGGCACAAGCAGTAGCCAATGCCTGTAATCCCAGCATTTTGGGAAGCCAAGATGGGAGAACCATTTGAGACCAGGACTTCAAGACCAGCCTAAGCAACATAGTATGACCCCATCTCTACAAAAAATTAAAAAATCAGGCTGAGTGCAGTGGCTCACGCCTATAGTCTTAACATTCTGGAAGGCCAAGGCAGGTGGATTGCCTGAGCTCACGGGTTCGAGACCAGCCTGAGCAAGAGTGAGACCCGTCTCTAAAAATAGCCAGGTATTGTGGCAGGCGCCGGTAGTCCCAACTACTTGGGAGGCTGAGGCAAGAGAATCTCCTGAGCCCAAGAGCTTGAGGTTGCTGTGAGCTATGATGCCATGGCACTCCACCAAGAGCAACAAAATGAGATTCTGTCTCAAAAGAAAAAAATTAAAAAATTAGCCAGGTGTGGTAGTACATGCCTATAATTCCAGCTACTTGGGAACCTGAGGTGAGAGGATAATTGTGCCCAAGACTTCAAAGCTGCAGTGAGCTATGATTGGGCCACTGTACCCCAGCCTGGGCAACAGAGTGAGACCAAAGTGAAACTGTCTTTAAAAGAAAAAAATGAGGCTGGCACAGTGCCTATAATCCTAATACTCTGGGAAGCCAAGGCGGGTGGACTGTCTGAGCTCATAGGTTGGAGACCAGACTGAGCCAGAGTGAGACCCCTGTTTCTAAAAATAGCCAGGTGTTGTGGCAGGCACCTTGTCTCAACTATTCAGGAGGCTGAGACAAGAGAATTGCTTGAGCCCAAGTGTTTGAGCTATGATGCCAGAGCACTCTACCGATGCTGTGAGCTATGTTACCGAGGGCAACATAATAAGACTCTGTCTCCAAAAAAGAAAAAAAAGGCTCGGCACTTATAGCTTAGCGGGTAGGGCACCAGCCACGTACACTAGAGCTGGTGGGTTTAAATCCAGCCCAGGCCTGCCAAACAACAAGGACAACTATAACAAAAAAAAAGCTGGGTGTCATGGCGGGCACCTGTAGTCCCAGCTACTTGGGAGGGTAAGGCAAGAGAATCGCTTAAGCCCAAGAGTTTGAGGTTGCTGTGAGCTATGACACCACAGCGCTCTACCGAGGGCCAGGCATGGTGGCTCATGCCTGTAATCCTAGCACTCTGGAGGCCAAGGCAGGTGGATTGCTTGAGCTTAGGAAGTCGACTCCAGCTTGAGCAAGAAACAGACCCTATCTTTTAATTAAAAAAAGAAAGAAAAACAAAAACAAAAACAGCCAAGTGTTGTTGCAAGCACCTATAGTCCCAGCTACTCAGGAGGCTGAGGCAAGAGAATCACTTTAGCCTAAGAATTTGAGGATGCTGTAAGCTGTGAGGCCAGGGCACTCTACTGAGGTCAATAAAAAGAGACTCTGTCTCAAAAAAATAAGAAAATAGAAGAGAGGAGGGGAGGGGAGGGATCAGGACTATGACTTCATATAAAATCAGCTATGACAGATTGGACCACACCCTTTGAACAGGACCAGATGTCTGTTTAGGATTCATTTGAGTTCCATTTCTATAGAAGTCACTGCTAAGAATGAAAAGTGTGCCTCCCACCTACAGAGTCAGCACAGCCCTGAACAGAGAAGCTAGAGAGGTATGGACACTCCCAGTGTCACCTCTTCCATAAGGCTACTACCTCCGTCCCTAACTCTGGGTCCCACTGCTCTGCTGGTGCACAAGATACCAGGAAGCAAAAAGGAACCATACAAAGACATACCAGAAGCCCCAAATTAATGTGGCTTGCAGCTGCAATGTGTCAGGCCCCATGTGTGCTAGGAACACTAGTGAATGGGCAACCTCAAGGATTGTCCCCAATCAAGCCACCTGCTCTGAATTCTTGCTGCTGCCCTCCTACAGAGCCAGCTTCCTGTCCTGGCTTCCATGTTGACCCCCCACACTCTAGTATCCATAAGACAAGGAATTTCCATGCTAGTAAGTTTACTTAACAACGATGCACAGTGTTGAGACATATTTACCAGGGAAAATGAACAGTTAACAGTGGGAGAAGCTGGGTGAAAAGGCCTATGGGAACTCTATGTACTATCTTAGCAACTTTTCTTTCTGTTTTTTTTTGAGACACAGCCTCAAGCTGTCATCCTGGGTAGAGTGCTGTAGCATCACAGCTCACAGCAACCTCCAACTCCTGGGCTCAAGCGATTCTCCTGCCTCCACCTCCTAAGTAGCTGGGACTATAAGCACCCACCACAACGCCCGGCTATTTTTTGGTTGCAGCCATCATTGTTGTTTGGCAGGCCTGGGCTGGATTCGTACCTGCCAGCTCAGGTGTATGTGGCTGGCGCCTTAGCCGCTTGAGCTACAAGCGCCGAGCCCTTAGCAACTTTTCTGACTACCATGGCTAAAGCAGCCTTAGCCTAGACACTATTAAACCACTCTGCTTTATAAAATTAATGACAAAGTGCTGTACAAAACTATCTTGCTTTTAGCTGTTTTTTCGTTAATCACTCCCCACTTGAATATAAACTCATGAGTACATGCAGACATTGCAGGGGCCTGATCTAGTCTATTGTGAAGTCTCCTGGCCTAAAACAGTGGCAAGAAATAGGCCCTCAATGCAACCCCACACACATAATGACCCTGCTGCATGATCAGTTCACGGCAAGTGTGTGGAGTCACAAGAAATATGGTGGCCTCTTTAAATGGGAATAGTCCAGGGAAAGCCAGGGTAGCCAACTAGGGATTTTTCGGCTGAGACAAACCATAGCACAGAGGAGATAAGCTGGGCCCAGACCAGATACCTAGCCAGGGTGGTTGAGTCACCTGAAGGCCAGAAGTCTGGACCACACAAACCACCAGCTCTGAGCTTCCTAAAGGGGATTCTGGCAGCAGCCAATGGCAGGGCCTCAACACAGATGGAGTGGAAGGGATGTAAGGTCAGAACCCAGGTGGGTGAGGGCCTGTGCCCAGGAAGGAGGGGACCTCTGTGAGGTGGAATCAGCAGGTCACTCTACATGTTGGGCCCTGGGTCCAAGCAAGAGTTGAAGAAGCTAGGGAATTGGCAACAGGCACAATTACTGCCCCAATGCTGGCTGTCACCACTCCCCATATACACAGCCAGGCCAGCCAGCTAAAGGGCCCCCACAGTGAAGTGCCAAGAGGTTCATGGGAGCTCTCCAAGGCCCGCCCTATGTCCAAACTCTGTGGCCCAGATGCCACCCTATTGCCCTGGACCTGGACCATGGACCAATATCCTGTTCCACTGACTGTCTTCAGATTCAGTGAGAAGCTATGAATTTCAGTTTCACTCCTGATACCTGGCCAACACAATAAACTTTTATGCCCCACATACCTGGGCCTGGAAGGGTAGTCAGTTTCGGACTGACCCTTTGGGCTTTCTCTGTACAGTCAAGAGAACACACTGCCCCGACTAGCACCAGCCACATCGTCCTGACCAGCCACGGCCCTACCAACCCAGCCGTTACAGCCTCATCAAAACTGGCCAACACAGCCTGACTGCCATGGCCAGGAACAGTCTGCACAGTGTTCATTTGGCAAAGCCAACGCAAACAGTGAGAGGCACAGCAAGACTCTCGCTCACAAATGGTTCTTCATCCAGGAACAGAGCAGGTTTTATTATGCCTGCAGACCATGCTTTGGGGACCTAAGTGTGTCTTCCCTCTGCTCCTCTGCTGCAAGACTGAGCAGACCCACACCCTGGTCTGCTACAGCCTTCCCTCTTCCTGACAGATAAGCCCTTGCTTCTCATTAGTGAAGCAAAGCCAGCTGCCCCCACCCTGCATCCCATGCTGGTCTGGGAGAAACTCAGCACACGTTGCCTGTGTGGGCGCTATGGCTCCAACCCCCTGGGAGGCATCCCAGGTTCTGTGGCCTGGCACCGCCTCACCCTCTGCAGTGCTGTGTTGACCTAGCACAGCCTGCCACTGCTGGCCAATGTTTTATAACAGCTCATTCTTGGCGGAAAGACATTGCCTTTTTCAGGAAATGAAGCCAAAGCTGCATGCTATAAGGGGAAAAAATGGACCCCTCTTTTGGTTTGTTTTATTTAATGAAGTTTCATCAATTAAAAGAAGGGAAAATAATACTGGACCACTGTCTATCTGTATGTTCAATATAAAAAAAAATGCTCAAGGGATTTATGTAAGAGTTAAAATGCTAAAACTGCCAAAGCCAGGGTCCCCAGCTCTCTGAAGAAGGCAATCCTAGGTATTGCTCCCAAGCTTGGTAGTTGTTGTGGGGGTATCGGAAAACAGAGGGGCCACCCCAGGTGACCCTGAGTGGGAAGGACCTGGTCATGCCCTGGGTTGCCTTACAGAAAGGCAACATCCACACCTCACTGCATCAAATATTGATAGACTGCTGCACGACTCAGCCCTCTGCAAACACAGTGGCAGAGGCCTGCATGGCCTCTGCTCTGTATGTTCCTATGGATGGCAGCTGGGGAGAGGGAAAGCAGAGGGGAACATTAGAGAGCAACAACACTGAGGAAGCAACAGTGATGATAATAATAGCTAGCACTTGCTGTGTGCCAGACTTGGTTCTAAGGGTTCTACGGCTTATTTAATCCACTTGCCAGGTGCTAACATCATCATACCACCTGACAGACAGGAGAGCTGAGGCAGAGATGGTAAGTGACTGGCCTGAGGTTATATAATTACCACTTTGAGCCACAATATGGAAACTTCCAGGCAACAGACTTCTTTTCTGGTTCTTCATCCAGGAACAGAGTAGGGTTTTTTTTGTTGTTGTTGTTGCAGTTCAGTCAAGGTCAGGTTTGTACATGCCACCCTCGGTATATGGGGCCAGCGCCCTATGCACTGAGCCACAGGCACTGCCCAACAAAGCAGGTTTTATTATACCTGTGGACCACGCTTTGGGGAACTAAATGTGTCTTCCTTCCCTGCAAGACGGAGCAGACCGACACCCTAGCCTATTGCAGCCTTCATTCTTCCTGACGATAAGCCCTTGCTTCTCATTAGTGAGGCAAAGCCAGCTGCCCCCATCTTGCATCCCACAGCAGCCTGGGAGAAACTCAGCACAGGTTGCCTGTGTGGGCACTATGGCTCCAACCCGCTGGGAGGCATCCCAGGTTCTGTGGCCTTCCCCATAGTCTTAGGCTCCAAATGGCCTTGCCAAGAAGTCCTGAAAAAGCCACCATCACAGTGGTGCCTGGCTTCCCACGCACATGCTACAAGGTCCAAAGCTCCCTCACAAAAGTATCGTAACCAAGCCTCACAGTGATCCCATCAAAAAGGCAGAGCAGGCCAAGCACAGTGGCTCATGCCTATAATCCCAGCACTCTAGGAGGCCGGGATGGGAAGACTAATTAAGGGCTGGAGTTTGAGACCAGACTGAGCAAGAGTGAGACCCCACCTCTACCAAAAATAGAAAAACTAGCCAGGTGTTGTTGAGGGCACCTGTAGTCCCAGCTACTGGGAGGCTGAGGCAAGAGGATCGCTTGAGCCCGGGAGTTTGAAGTTGCAGTGAGCTGGGATTATGCCACTCCACTCTACCTGGGGCAAAACAAGGCTCAGGACACACAAACCCAGCAGTGCCCACTGGGCAACCCCGCCCTTCCAAGAGCTGGAATCAAAACCACCATGTAACTACCTGCAGCTCAGCTTTGCTCTTCCTGGAGCTCCTTCGGACAGGGTAGAAATCTGTGAGTTTGCGATTCTGTTGTGTTTTTCCTTGAGCTCTGGGTGAGAAGGAAAGAGAAAATAAATATTAGGACTAAAAGCTATGCTACCATTTAGAAGGCCCATAACTGCTTAGAAGGCAGCTCCGGCAAACAATGGTATTTAAACACCTTTATCCACTGGAGTTTGATAGTCACTCAGCTCACAAGCCCTTGAAGCCCTCAGAGAGCGTTTCAGAGACATGATGCTTACTCTCTGGCTGGTGCAGTAGCTCACTTCTTCTTTTTTTTTTTTTAGAGACAGAGTCTCAGTTTGTCGCCCTCGGTAGAGTGTCGTGGCCTCACAGCTCATAGCAACCTCCAGCTCTTGGGCTTAGGCGATTCTCTTGCCTCAGCTTTCCAAGTAGGTGGGACTACAGGTGCCCACCACAGTAATTCACTTCTATAATCCTAGCACTCTGGGGCCCAAGGCAGGAGGATGGCTGGCTTGAGCTAAAGAGTTCAAGACCAGCCTGAGCAAGAGTGAGACCCCACCTCTACTAAAAACAGAAAAATTAGCTGGGCATGGTGGCAGGCACCTGTAGCCCCAGCTACTCAGAAGGCAGTAGCAGGAGGAATGCTTGAGCCCAGGAGTTGGAAGTTGTGAGCTGGGCTGTTTTAAAAACAACAACAACAAAAATAGGAAGCTTACTCTGGATGAAGGGACAAGGAAGGAAAGCTGAAGGAAGGCTCTTGAATTCTGGACTCATGCCAAACTGAAATGCTGACACATAACAGCATCCCTGGTAATGTCTCAAGGAATCTGAGGGTTTAGCATGAGAGAAGCTGGGAGGAGAACCTCTTAACCCCACCTAAGCACACTTCCTTGAGGTCAGAAGAACCAAACTGCTCTGTGTCAGGAGGGGACTCAGGGGAACACTCACTTTTTCCGAGGGGTCTGTTTGCCCTTGTTGGGCTTTTTCAGAGCTTGCTTGGCAACTGCTGCATTGGTAGAATCACAAGACGAGGTTGGAGTTTTTGGAGGCTCTGCAGCTTCAGACTTTTGGTTTGGAAAAGGTACCAGG